>JACEEZ010013164.1:135000-185000 GCA_016584305.1 Chionoecetes opilio
CGCTGATTGGCTGAGGCTACCAAAATACCACCACCATCACCACCCAGCCCGCGTGCATCAGCCAATCAGCGACGTCCTTACATACTCAGGTAGGCATCGAGCAGCTCCCAAGAATCCAGCTTAAGTGAATAGACTATAGTATACCCATGCCCCATTTAACGCAGTCTCGCTTAACAAAAATTCAGAGTTGTGCAAAAAAAGTTGTAGCAAAGTTCTTTTAATGCTTGAGAGATTCAAAGTTACGCACAAAATTGTAACAAGAAAAATCAAAGGTACAGGTTGAAGTTCCCAAACTCGGCATCCCAAGACTCGGCAACACCCAAAACTCGGCTATGGTTCCGGATTTTCCAAAACCCGGCAGAACACCCAAAACCCGGCGCGTAGTTGCCGGGTCGGCCGCTAGGTGCCACCACACTAGGCCGCTTGGTTTCTCCCGCCGATTTGTTTGTTGTTATTGTTCAGTGGTGTTGTGACTGTAGAGTTGTGTACACTGTTATTTTGTGTACTTCTACAGGTCTGTTATTGGTATTATGGCTCCCAAACGTCCAGGAACACCTACTGGTGGAAGTGAAAAGAAAAGGAAGAACAATGTGATTTTTTCATGTGATTTTCATGCTTTTTTTCCCCTTAATATATCTACGTTCTAAAAGTCGGAAAATTCCATTACTCGGCTCGGCGCTGGTCCCGAGGTTGCCGAGTTTGGGAACTTCAACCTGTATGAAAAAATTGTAAACAAAAATCTCAACATATAAATTTATGATAAAAATGATAACCCTTACTAATCAAAGCAAGGAATACGAATATGTACTCCCAAATAATGAGTGATTACGGGCAAACTCTCCAATAATACCACAATGATAGTACTGACATTTTTAACCTATAGTCTATTCTTTTTATTATGGTCAAAATGCACTAAGGAAGCCACGCCCCCTGCCTCCCCTTCTATTCTACGGGGCAGCTGATTGGTGCATTCCTCGTATCATCACTACCAATCACAGTATCTTCACTACTTAACAGTGGCGTGACCACTGGACAGAGCAATCTTCACTATAGAAGGATTTTTGATTTTGTCACCCTCTGTAGTGAAGATTGCTCTGTCCAGTAGTCACGCACTGTTGAGTAGTGAAGATATTGTGATTGGTAGTGATGATACGAGGAATGCACCAATCAGCTGCCCCGTAGAATAGGAGGGGAGGCAGGGGGCGTGGCTTCCTTAGTGCATTTTGACCATAATAAAAAAAATTGACTATAACTAGCCGGTCTAGCCCAAAATCAATTAGGGTAAGATAGATGTTAGACGTTATACACTCACATATTAGCATTGATATCAGCAAGTTTGGTGATGATACTAAGGTAGGTAGGATTATTGGATCACAGTCTGATGTAAACATATTGCAGGGAGACTTAGATAAACTTAACGAGTGGGCAGTCAGATGGCAGATGGAATTTAATATTGATAAGTGCAGCGTTATGAATGTTGGTGGAAAAAACCCTGGTAATAGATACACCATACGCAATGTATCGCTGAAAAGATCAGAAGGTGAGAAAGATCTGGGAGTGAGGGTGAGCCCAGACCTCCGACCTAGGAAACAATGTATTGAGACCAGAAATAGAGCTAATAGAGTGTTAGGATTCATTACCAGAAATGTTCAAAGTAGAAGTGCGGAAGTTATTCTAAAGCTTTATTTGGCTCTAGTCAGACCTCACCTAGACTATGCGGTTCAGTTTTGGTCTCCATATTACAGGATGGATATAGCCTTGTTAGAATCAGTGCAGAGAAGGATGACCAAAATTATTCAAGGGATGCGTAACTTTAGTTATGAGAAGAGATTGAAGCTATTAAATTTACACTCACTAGAGAGACGCAGAGTAAGGGGTGATCTGATATTAGTTTTTAAGTGGATAAAGGAATTTAATAAAGGAGAGGTAGAAAAAGTTCTTACTGCTATTAACCAGGGTAGAACAAGAAGTAACGGATTCAAGCTGGAAAAGCGAAGATTTAAAAAAGAAATAGGGAAACACTGGTTGACAAATAGGGTGGTAAATAATTGGAATGGACTCAGTAGACCGGTAGTTAGTGTGGAGTCATTAGATAGCTTTAAAGGGAGGCTAGATAAATTCATGGATGGGGATGAAAGGTGGATGTAGGTAGTGTTAAGTAACAGGAACTACCTCGTGTAGGTCTCACGGCCTCTTGTAGCTTCCTTATTTTCTTATATTCTTATGTACACTCCACATAATTATGTCTTTAGTTCCCAAAAATGGCAACAAAGTAAGGATTCATTATAATACCACAGGGTTTTCGATATGGATAAAATATAACCACAGGGTTGATGGAAAGTTGGAGTTAAAGCACAAAACAGCAGCAACAGGCAGAACACACCAAGAGAACAAGTAGTTACAGCACAAAACAGCAGTAACAGGCAGAACACACCAAGAGAACAAGTAGTTACAGCACAAAACAGCAGTAACAGGCAGAACACACCAAGAGAACAAGTAGTTACAGCACAAAACAGCAGTAACAGGCAGAGAACACAGCAAGAGAACAAGTAGTTACAGCACAAAACAGCAGTAACAGGCAGAACACACCAAGAGAACAAGTAGTTACAGCACAAAACAGCAGTAACAGGCAGAACACACCAAGAGAACAAGTAGTTACAGCACAAAACAGCAGTAACAGGCAGAACACACCAAGAGAACAAGTAGTTACAGCACAAAACAGCAGTAACAGGCAGAACACACCAAGAGAACAAGTAGTTACAGCACAAAACAGCAGTAACAGGCAGAACACACCAAGAGAACAAGTAGTTACAGCACAAAACAGCAGTAACAGGCAGAACACACCAAGAGAACAAGTAGTTAAGGCACAAAACAGCAGTAACAGAAACACACGAGAACAAGTAGCTAGTGGTAAAACTGCAGTTTAGTACAATGCTCCCTATCGACCAATGCTCTCCTGACATAACTGGGGGGGGGGGGGCTTCCCAGTGCGCCCCCCAACCCCCCGCTAGTTATCTAACCTAGCCTGGGCATTAAACACGTAACCTAACCTCGCTGGGGAGGGGGGGTTGCCCCTCCCCAAACCCCCCTTGGGGCAAAATTCCAGAGTCCTTTCCCGCTCTTATTAGTGGTTTTTTTTCCTCCAGACCTTCACAGAGCCCTTCAGATACCTCTAAAACGTAATTATAAAGTGGGGGAGAGATTAAACAAAAAAATGCTAACCTAACCTCAATATAACCTAACCTAGCCTGGAAAAATTCTAGTTCTATCTCGTCCTTAAGTCTTACTAGGAGGTTATTTATAAGATTAGGTTAGGTTATAATGAGGTTAGGTTAAGTTATATTGAGGTTAGTAAAAAAAAAAAAATATATATATTTATCTCTCCCCCACTTTATAATTACGTGTTAGAGGTATCTGAAGGGATCTGTGAAGGTCTTGGGGAAAATAGTCCACTAATATGGGCGGAAAAGGACTCTAGAATTTTGCCCATACATCAACGGGGAAGAACACAACACGCCAAGAGAACAAGGAACAACAAACCGAGAACAAGGAGCAACAGGAAGAACAAACCGAGAAACAGGTAAGAACAGGAAGAACAAACCAAGAGAGACAGGTAGGAACAGAGAGAACACACGGAGAACAAGTGGTAACGGTGAGAACACAAAGAACATGCAGGGAGAACACCAAGCTGTCATTCACCCCTGCCGTGACAGGGTGTCTGCCAGGGGAAACACCGTACCCTGCTTGACCCAAATACTCCACAAAGGATCAAAACATACACTTAATCACCTAATTTACCAGTCCTGACCAAAATAAATGTTAATAACCAATATGATCCGATAAAGCATGTGATAATACCAGTTTACGAGAAGGGAGATGGGTTAAAACAATAGGTTATATGGGGTTAGAATGAGGTTAGGTTAGGTTAGGTTAGGTTAAAGGTATTATATAAGGTGTTAAAGGCATGGTAGACGTAACAGAAAGGAGTTTTCTTACCTCACTCGGCCCTCACACCACTGACATTGCGGACCTTTCCACCCTTGATCACATACACACAGCTCTTCTACACATTTCCCATGCTTGCACACCTCACTACACTCCTCCTGTCCTTCCGCGAGCACGACCGAACACCCTAATAACGCTAACACTATAACTATTGTCCTCAGAGTCTCGCATTTCCTTAAAAACTTCGATTTGAACAGGAATTTCTGGAGATCCGCTGCCATCTTGGATCTGCCATTTCCGCAACTGTGACGTCATCTATGGCCCACACCCCCGCCCCCTATGGCCCACACCCCCACACCCTATGGCCCACGCCCCCTTCCTTCCCTCCCAGACCCTCCCACACCCTCTCACTCACACATCCTACGGCCCTTAGCCCCTCCCTCATGCAACCCATGGCCCACACCTCTTCCACTATGCATCTCTTTTTTTTTACCCACACCCCGGCCCGTCGCCCATGGCCCACGCCCCCATCACTCCCCCGCACCCGACAGCCCCCCCTCTACACCCCTCCCCCGGCCTTCACACCTCTTTATTTGCCCACGCCCCTGCCCCTATAGCTCCTTCACACAACCCATGGCCCACGCCCCTTTCCTTCACCGATAATCCCGCCCCCTCCTTCACACACCCATGGCCCACGCCCCCTTCCCTCCCCGATAATCCCGCCCTCTCCTTCACAGAACCCATGGCCCACGCCCCCTTCCCTCCCCGATAATCCCGCCCCCTCCTTCACACATATAGTTAACCCATGGCCCATGCCCCCTTCCCTCCCCGATAATCCCGCCCTCTCCTTCACAGAACCCATGGCCCACGCCCCCTTCCCTCCCCGATAATCCCGCCCCCTCCTTCACACATATAGTTAACCCATGGCCCACGCCCCCTTCCCTCCCCGATAATCCCGCCCTCTCCTTCACAGAACCCATGGCCCACGCCCCTTTCCCTCCCCGATAACCCCGCCCCCTCCTTCACACATATAGTTAACCCATGGCCCACGCCCCCTTCCCTCCCCGATAATCCCGCCCTCTCCTTCACAGAACCCATGGCCCACGCCCCCTTCCCTCCCCGATAATCCCGCCCCCTCCTTCACACATATAGTTAACCCATGGCCCACGCCCCCTTCCCTCCCCGATAATCCCGCCCTCTCCTTCACAGAACCCATGGCCCACGCCCCTTTCCCTCCCCGATAACCCCGCCCCCTCCTTCACACATATAGTTAACCCATGGCCCACGCCCCCTTCCCTCCCCGATAATCCCGCCCCCTCCTTCACACACAACCCATGGCCACACCCCCTCCCTCCCCGATAACCGCCGCCTCCTTCACAAGTTCACACAACCCATGGCCCACGTACTTCTTCCCTCATTCACCCCATGGCCCACCCTTCCCTCACCTCCCATCCCCTACACTTACTTTCCATCCTTCTGCCAAAACCATATAACTATCCTCTCTTTCATTCACAATTGCATTCTCTTATATATCGCTTATAATAATGTAATAAGTCAAAAGAATCGCTTTAATAACACGAGAGGAAATTGGCAGTTTAACGCATCTTCATTTCATCACAATCGCCAATGCGGATGTGAATTTAGATAAGGATGGAGCTACCTAGAAGAAAGAAGAAGAATAGGAAAAGAAGGATGTGAATTTAGATAAGGATGGAGAAAAAAGAAGAAAGAAAAGAAGACAGGATGTGAAGTTATAGATAAGGAGGGAGAATAAGAAAAAAGATGTGAATTTAGATAAGAATGTTGCGACTGCCAGTACGGATATCCGATATACCGCTACGGTAGGTGGTAATAAGAGCAATGACCTTGATTAGTTATGTAGTGGTGATTAAGATATTGAAATACTAATTAAGTCTTATCGGAACGAGTTCGAAGTGTGTTTCAACTTTCACAACTGTTCATATTGAAGTAGAAGAAATAAAAGTAACGAAATGTACATGTATGAGACAGTAATGTTCAAGGAATGAGTCATGACCTGGCCTGAATAATGTGACGGCAATGACACGGAAGAAATGTCGAGAAAGTTTGGGGCAGAAAGAGCAGCGAGGTGGCCCTTAAAAAATATTCGTTTTTTTTCCCAATTTAACTCACAATGAGGAATAAAACATCTAAGAATGTTGTGGTAAACTATTAGTCATGAGATAAGAACATAGGAAGTTACAAGAGGCTGTGAGACCTACACACGTGGTAGTTCCTGTGTGATATTTGTTAAATGTCCTACCTTAACAGGAACTACCTCGTGTAGGTCTCACAGCCTCTTGTAGCTTCCTTAGGTTCTTATGTACCTGAAGCATATTGATATATTTATTCACTTTTTTTTCTTGTTACCAAAGACAGCCTTATAATATGCTCTTATTTATGAGAGAAGACAAGGGTTAAGGCTGCAATTTCCAGTGGTATACAGTTAGTAAGAGTCAAATCACTATAGGGTATTTTTTACAGCCAATTCTGCCCCTTGCGCTACTGACTGTTTTGTGTGAGAGAGGATACTACGTTCTCTATTTACAGTTGTTTTTCAAATAACATTTATCAGGTAAACAGCCAATCATTTAGTATAACCATTAAGATACGAATATTCACCTTGTTAAAAGAAATAGACTATAGAAGGGGATTGATTTTGATTTGAATGCACTACCCTTTTTTTTTCTCTTTCTGTTTAACGTCAGTTTCCCATAATTTGAGTGTACGGCATGATTGCTTCACTATCTCTATCGTTCCTCAATTCTGAATGCACTAACCACTGCTACATTTTATACGATGTGTTTCCAGGCATATTGTTCACCACTCACCACACTTTTCATCATCTCAGTTCCATCTTCATTCATGCAGCATCATCCACCTCTAAACATTCCCAGTATTATGAACATATTTACAATTTATTACTATCAATAAAAGTCAGATTCATAATCTTCTAAAAATACAATAGCCTACTGCTAAAAATGTACATCTAAATAAAATTTCAGTACAAAATATTGTTTGCCTTACAATTATGAATGATTCTATCCTACATAAGCTCGTGTCTTTTAGATTGCACTGAATCCTTTGGCTTTTCGTAATCTGTCTCATGTGAAACTTGAAGAGTTTTGATTATTTTATGTTGCAGATACGAAAAAAGAATTAGATATTTTTTTACATAATCTAGTGAGGCCACATGAGTATTAATTGATTGGTTGATTTAATGCCAAAAAGGGGGAAATATGACAGACATCAGAGGTCATATGGCACTATGGCAAAGTATAAACAAGGAGACGGGTTATAGAGAAAGAGTGAAACAGTGAGGGAAGGGGAAAGGAACGGATTGTTACAGCAGGATGGTTAGATCCAATGAAGGATGTGTATTTGTTGGAGGAAGGAGATTAACATTAGAGTATTAAAGCAGATACTATTCTGAATATTTGAGTGACAATCTCTCACTCAGACAGCTAGCCAAATAATGAGGTGCACAATACTGGTCTTGCATGTGGACAGAAATATTAAAATAATCAAATCATAACTCTTATTACAGCAGTGAATGTTTGAATCTAAAGCATAAGAACATAAGAAAATAAGGAAGCTACAAGAGGCCGCAAGACCTACACGTGGTAGTTCCTGTAAGTAAACACTAAAAAGGCGAAGAAAAGAGAAGATACGGAGAATAATACAAAAATAAAGTACGAAGAATACAAACAAACCAAGCCCCATAGCTACTCCCCACAAGAGGCCGGGGGGTTACTGGGGGGCGCGTTGTCTGCCGCAGGGGAGGGGAGGGCTGACGAGGCGTTGTTAAGAAGGGGTGGTTCGTCGTCTTCGTTCAAAGCATGAATGAACACATAACATAATGACAATGAATACAATATAGGTGGTACACACAGACGGGCTGTCACTAAGGCACACTGACTAACATGAGAATCATACATTAGGCATGACTAGATCAAGGTATTTAAAGTTATAACAGTAATGGTAGTACTAATGATCCTTAATTCATTCTCATCAGAAAAGAATGATGGATGTAGAACTATTGGTCTAAGAGTATCAATATATGGTACAGTTTCTAAGTTACCTATATATATTAAGTACAGTTTCTAAGTTACCATTACAGTATACTCGCGGTGATACGGGTAGATATGTTCCATGGAGCCTTCTTGTATATCAAATTCTCGTGTAGCGTAGGTAGTAATACATGGGCTGAATACAGTAATACATGATACATAATGATACAGTAAAACCTCTCATATTCGGACTAATTGGGCCAAGGAGTGGTCCGAGTAATGCAAGGATCCGAATAATGGGGGGATTATATATGGGGGGATAAGTGTAAAAAAAAAAAAAAAAAAAAAAAATTATAGATGTATTAGTATAGCTATAGTATAGTATAGCTAGGAAATTTCGACCCCTATATATTAAAAAAAAAAGGGTCCGAATACGAGAAGTTTTACTGTACTTTCCTTTAGTACTGACAAGTTGATTCATGACCTTACAGGTGGTCCCTTTTAAGTAGATAAGAGGCATACATAAAACAATATAAAGATAATGCTGGATGTAGTGACGTAAAATTTACATTAGCACAAAAAGAGTGTAAAAACAAAATGAAAGAGAATAGAAAACATTTACTCATAAGGTATTACTCCATGACTACTACCTTGTTACTGACCCTTATTTACGTCTTTATTTACAGTACAGTAAAACCTCTCATATTCGGACTAATTGGGCCAAGGAGTGGTCCGAGTAATGGGGGGACAAGTGAGAGAAAAAAAAATGGGGAAAAAAAAAAAAAAAAAAAAAAAAAAAATTCTAGGTGTATATATTCTAGGTGCTAGGAAATTTCGACCCCTTTAAAAAAAAAAAAAAAAAAAAAAAAGAGGAGGAGGTCCAAATAATGTCAAAGTCCGAATAATGAGGGTCCGAATACGAGAGGTTTTACAGTACACCATTTTCTTTCCTCTCGAACATGGATAGGCAGACTTATAAATACGATGAGAAAGATAACGCTTTATAAGAATGATCTCAAGGATACACAGGCACAAAATAAATAAATACTAAAGTTAGGTATTGCCGTGATAAAAACTCGTATCATCAAACGGAATTTGCTCGTACTGATGAGAGCGAGGGCCAACCATCACGGCCCTCGAGTGAGCCTCCAGGGATATCAAATTCCGAGTTATACGGGTTTTACTGTATTATCGAGTTATCGTATAATGAATGCTGCTATAATGCGGGTACACTGGTATACTGGACAGTGTAAACTCCAGGCAGTGATAGTAACTGGACAAAGTGGAAGCTACAGGCAGTAACGTTACATATCTACTACTGAGATCATTTTTCTGGTACAATGCCACACTACATGAGCAATACATACTAAAACAATGTTATTTATGGCATTCTATGACACTAACTTCAAACTTCCACAATGCATCTCTTGAGAATACTATATAGAGAATACCGAGGATATTTCTTGTTAATCATCAGTTAATTACATACTGTATTTGTGCTTGGAAGATGTCTGGAAGATATATGGTGAGAAAATATCTTAGCTTTACGATGAATAAGCTTATACAAATAAATCAGGGCAACAGAGGGAAGACATTAAGAAAACTTATACTCACCAGAAAAATCCAACTTTATGCGATGCCCATAAAAAAAAAATCAATGGGCTAATTCGACTAGCATGTATGATTCTATCCTTCTATCTCCTCCTATTCCCTCTCCCACCTTCTATCTCCTCCTATTCCCTCTCCCACCTTCTATCCTTCTATCTCCTCCTATTCCTCTCCCACCTTCTATCTCCTCCTATTCTCTCTCCCACCTTCTATCTCCTCCTATTCTCTCTCCCACCTTCTATCTCCTCCTATTCTCTCTCCCACCTTCTATCCTTCAATCTCCTCCTATTCCCTCTCCCACCTTCTATCCTTCTATCTCCTCCTATTCTCTCTCCCACCTTCTATCTCCTCCTATTCTCTCTCCCACCTTCTATCTCCTCCTATTCTCTCTCCCACCTTCTATCCTTCAATCTCCTCCTATTCCCTCTCCCACCTTCTATCCTTCAATCTCCTCCTATTCCCTCTCCCACCTTCTATCCTTCTATCTCCTCCTATTCTCTCTCCCACCTTCTATCCTTCAATCTCCTCCTATTCTCTCTCCCACCTTCTATCCTTCAATCTCCTCCTATTCCCTCTCCCACCTTCTATCCTTCAATCTCCTCCTATTCCCTCTCCCACCTTCTATTCTTCTATCTCCTCCTATTCCCTCTCCCACCTTCTATCCTTCTATTCCCTCTCCCACCTTCTATTCTCCTATCTCCTCCTCTTAATGTCCTGTCTTCTTACTACCTTTCTGCATCCTCTTTTTACCATTTTCCAAGCCAGACATATCCTGACTAGATCTCCTGCCAAACAAACTACTCGGTGCACTCCCAAACAGAGAAAAGACCCTGGGCTTCAACTTTGGGTGAGGAATCTTAGTAAATGACGTAGGACCATCAGAAGGACCATCAGGGCAAGAGGCTGAGGACGTCTCTTGCTGAGGACTCGCTGCTTGTTCCATTAACTTTGCTAAATCAGCCTCCAGGTTTTCTACAGAGTTGATGCCGGATATATCATTACCTGACATCTCAAATAAGCTTTCTTGAGAATTTGCCTCTGACCTTCTATCTCTCAACAAATTTTCTTGAGAATGTACCTCTGACCTTCTAACTCCATGTGCAGCGTTCAGTAATCCAGGATGCTTCATTGGATACAAAAATGAATCTCTTTGATAACTCTGTGGTTCTGAAAACACACTATCTCTCCTAACATAGTCCACATAATCCTGATGTTGCTGTAAGTTGCTTAGTGTGGATTTTAGAAGATAATTAGATGTATTAGATGCTTCCTCTTCCCTTGATCCATCTCTGTTATTATCATGGACTAAACTGCCTTGACTTTGACTCCTGATTTTGCTAAGAGGATTAGTGGTGCTGGAGTAGGATTTACGCCTCCTCTCCAGTGTGCGGGGACGTGTGCTGGGCGGGGGAAGACGATTAAGTCCTTGATGGCTCTGTGAAGTACTATGCTCCTTTTCCTCACTCTGCCTGGAGGTGGAAGAAGCTCGGCTGGGTCTCTGATAGCTCTGTGTAGTGTGCTCCTTTTCCTCGCTTTGCCTGGAGGTGGAAGAAGCTCGGCTGGCTGGGGCTGACTTGTAGCTGTACCTTCTTGTATTGGATGAGCCGGACGTAGACTCTCTGTAGGTAAACAAACCATTGAAGTCCTTGATGCCTTAAGGCCCTTTCACACATTCACAGTTCGAGCCACGGCAAAGGAAATCCTTGAAGGTTATCGTGTTGCCATCTTGACTTCCCGTACCATCACCGCAGTGCTGCCTTCCCGTCCCGTGGTTCTCCGTACAATTACCGTGTTGCCTCCGTGGTTTGTCGTGCTATTGCATCACGGAAAGCCACGGCATTGCTACGGTGTGTCACGGTCACCGTACATCCTCCGGCACACACCGAGACGATGCCTTGGCATACCGTCACTATTTGATTGCACCACGGTGCGTCACGGTATAGTATGTTGAACTACGGCATTACACAGTGCTCCTACGGTGCCCACACGGTGGTGCTAAGGTGATTCACGGTATTTTCGACCGCCACGGCAAACTTTTAAAATTTTGAACATGACCAAAATTTTTTGGCTTGAGCTGGTGGCGCGCCGTTGCCGGTGACTCACAGCAGGGGACAGTCCCCCACGGACAGTGACGGACATGCATGCGGTGCTGATACGGAGCATGATCCGTGGAGCACCGTGGCTCGAATCGTGAATGTGTGAAAGGGGCTTTACCTTGAGTTAATTATTATTCTTTTTAATTGACAGTATTAAACTAAAACCAGAATACTATAAAAAAAAAAGAGAAAAAAAAGATATGAATTAAGAAAAATGCAATTGCAATGTAATATAAGAACTCATATATTTTTTTCATTATTGATGCAGCATTAAATGAAAACCCTGAGTAGGAATACTGTAAAAATAAAAAATTCATAAAAGATAAAGAAAAATGCAATTGCGATATTATGTAAGAACTCCTATTAGGTGTAGTATTTGACTATGAATAACAGCAAAACATTTCACCAGGAAAAAACTTTAATATTTCATAATGTAATACTCCCACTCACCCTTCATCTTACAGTCTTCTGGAGGAACCCCGACCTTTATAAGAATCACTAAAACAAAGAAACAGCAAACGGGTTAGTCTAAAACAGACGTAAGAATCATTGAGTGGATCTAAATTAGTTTCTACACCTTACAAGAAAATGTGGTTGGTAGGTTTTAAGTTATTTGGAGTGAGTAAAGAGTTAACCCCTTCACTGCGGATATCAAATTCATAGGCCTACCCCCCTGTGCGGCAGGTTTAATTAAAATATAAAATAATTACTGATCATATTTTAAAGTGCCTAAATGAATAGGATGCTCATTCCATACCAGAAAATCTATGTTTCGTCTTGGTGGAGGCTACCAGCTAAGTGAAGAGTTACGTCAAAGTGCAGCAACAGGGCCGTGACCGTGCTGCCAGACGCACAATGAAACTACTTTCTACTCAACATAATACAGCTTATTTTGGTACATAAATGCTTCATTCATGCATTCATTCATTCATTCATACTTCTGTTTTATATCCATCAAGAATATATTGAATATCTTGACTATTTAGCCTCGCCATTCAAGTAGAGGGCGCGGCAGTGTCAACACGTCGTACTGTACCGCTTGACCTTATTAGTCACACTAACTCACGCAAGCAGAAAAAGAGGTTCTATTATATCGCAACACTTGACACTGTTGCCATACAAGCCTATCACAACGAATATTTACCCATAATATCATTGAGCGTGCAGTTTAAATACAGAAACCATATATGTACCAGCCGCAGCGAACCCTTAAATATCTGAGAGACCGTATTTGTACCAGCCGCAGTGAAGGGGTTAATTAGATGAAAACATCACATGCAGATACCAGAACAAACGTAAAAGAGAAAGAGGTGCATGAAATTTTTGGAATTCACAGGTATGTGAGGCAAAAAGGGTTAAGAGAGCTAGTCTTATAAAAAGTATGTACGAGAGTATTTTACTCAAGAGAATCATTATTGTGTCCCAAACTTACCTGTCATAAAACTGTTATTAACCCTGCTAAGGAGATGACGTGATTATTTCTAACAAAACCAATACCTGATTTGGACTTTTAGAAGATGCTGGAATCAAATAATTTTTTAATTTTTTTATTTTATGCCTTCGGGTGAAAATAAAATTATTGCTATTATTATTATTATTAAATTACACCACTATAATTAAGACTGATGCACATGATACCCATGCCAACAATGGTGACTCACTAAATCAATTATTACTGAAATCAAGATCCTTCTGAACTTCTTTTTTGTGTGAGTCACTAAATATAATATTACTAAAATCAAGATCGTTCAGAACTTTTTTTTTTTTTTTTTTTTTTTGGACTCGCTAAATAAACTATTACTAAAATTAAGATCCTTCTGAACTCTTTTGTTTTTCTTTTCTTTTTTCTGCTTCTTTTCTTACATGAGCATGAACAGACCAGTCATATAAAACAAATGACTATCACTGCACATTAAGCTATTCAAAGTGATGGCTGTGCTAGAGTAAAAATTTGTTAGTTCGGTTAAGAAACATGTTTTTCATGTAGACACCCGTAAAAAGTGCAATACATACTTAATGGAAAACGGGTGCAAATATGACAACTAATTACTACCATGAATTCAACCTCGGGAATTCACTTTTTTTTGTGAGCACAGTTCATTGATTTGCAAAATACATACAGTAAACCCTCTCATATTCGGACTAATTGGGCCAAGAAGTGGTTCGAGTAATGCAAGGATCCGAATAATGGGGGGATATGTAAAAAATAAAAAAATAATAACAATAATAATTCTAGGTGTATATATTATATAGCTATGAAATTTCGACCCCTAAAAAAAAAAAAAAAAAAATATTATACTTGTGTGTATATATATATATATATATATATATATATATATATATATATATATATATATATATAAAAATACTAGCTAGGAAATTTCGACCCCTCAAAAAAAAAAAAAAAAAAAAAAAAAAAAAAAAAAAAAAAAGGTCCGAATAATGTCAAAGTCCGAATAATGAGGGTCCGAATACGAGAGGTTTTACTGTAATTGAAACTGACATAATCTTTTACTTGCTGTACTTACATTCATCAAAAGACATTGCATGAATCTATAAGCACATTAAAAGATCTTTGTGTTTAGATTCGTCACAGTGAAACCTATGATCAGCCTTCATGGTAGAAATCTTACAGACCAGCAAACACGGCACTGATTACTTTGTACTTAATACTTGGGTTATAATGGACGAGTTTCACGGTCGTTTTCAGAGACACCAACTATTTTTTCTTTGCCTACAATAGGTGCTTGTTCTAATGGTGCTAGTTTTATTTTGCGAAAAAAAAAGAAAAAAAAAAAAAAAAAAAAAAAAAAAAAAAAAAAGTTAAGTTAGGTTTCTTTAAAACCTATAAGGTTAGGTTAGGTTAGGTTTCATTAAAACATAAGGTTAGGTTAGGTTTCATTTTTTTTTTCCATTTTTTTTTTTTTTGGTTTGCGCAAAATAAAAGCACAAGCACCTATTGTAGGCCAAGAAAAAATAGTTGGTGTCTCTGAAAACGACCGTGAAACTCTCGTCCATTATTACCAATACTTGTTATTCTCCAGGGCAAGGATCAGGCAGGAACACTTACCTTGGTGGTTTGGGGAGCCGAGGGGAGCCCAGCACAACAGCGGCGCCTTGCACGTGTGTGATGTTCCCCGTGGGCAAGGTGATGTTGGGAATCGCCACAGTATACTTCGGAGAGCCAAACATTTCCCCAATGCTGCCACTTGAGAGGCTTCCACTACTGTCCTGAAGGGAGATAAAATATGTTAGAAGCAAGATAGTTAGAAATTAGCTAGGATATGTTAGAAGCAAGTAGATGGTTAAAAAGTTAGTTAGAAGAAAATAGGATATGTGAAGATATCATCATATAAAAAGCAGGGAGTAGCAGCAGTACAAGTAGCACCTCAACACACTCCTATGATTATTACTCTCTATATACAGGACATTTGCTTTCTATGTTCCCTTAACTCCTCACTTCACAGCAGACATTGTTTCTCTTATATACCTACTGAATTTTTGTAAATACAACATAATTAAGATTATTAACTCTACTAGAGGTGTAATTCTCCCTTAAAGACTTACATGGCCTCCACAAGTCAAGGCAGTCTCCAGTGTTATCGGAAGGTCTTGCAGGAACTGTTCCTTCAGAAACTCTCCTTTCTCAGCCTCAAATGATGCTCTCTGTGAGAAAAATCAAACACTCAACATCTTGATATTCAACATGTTATTGTAAAAATTTGTCTATAGTTTTGTATTAGAGGAAGAAATTTAGCTGTATGGTATGTAAGGTTTAGTGTATATTACTAACATTCAGTTTGAAAATACTATACTTACTTCTCTGTTCAACCTGATGGCTGCCTCAGTGAACACTTTTCTCTCCTTTTCCCAAACCTCTCTCTCCTCTGTTAGTTTCTGCCTCTCCTTCTCCAACGTAACCTCCTCCTCCACATGTCTTCCCTCCACCAAGAACGATGACTCGCTTTCTCCAGCTTTTCCGGGTTATCTGAAGATGGAAAAACAAAAAAGTGTCAACATTATCAATTTAGATAGACAGACACACAGACAGATAGATATTTTATTGATTTTATATGAGATCAATAATTCCTCCTGATGAGATTCTTATATTAATGTGAGATTGATGTCTTTTCCATCCCATTGTCCTTTCAGTCTCACATAAATATATTTATTTTTACTTTTTGTACGGTTAAGGATAAGGAGCCTCACGAAAATATGCCATAAGAAAATTACAATAATTCACATCTTTTTCTGAACCATCTAATAAATGCTGCAGTTACGACAAAGCTGCTTGCTATATACGTTCGCTACCCTGTTACTTGGTCAATACAGTAAACCCTCTCATATTCGGACTAATTGGGCCAAGGAGGGGTCCGAGCAACGCAAGGATCCGAATAATGGGGGGATTATATATGGGGGTATAAGAAAGAAAGAAAGAAAAAAAAGAAAAAAAAAAAAAAAAAAAAAAAAAAAAAAAAAAAAAAAAAAAAAAAAAAAAAAAAAAAAATAATAATAATAATAATAATAATAATAATAATAATAATAATAATAATAATAATAATAATAATAATAATAATAATAATAATAATAATAATAATAATAATAATTCTAGGTGTAGTATAGTATATAGCTAGGAAATTTCGACCCCTAAAAATAAAAAAAATTCCAGGTGTATATATTATTGCTAGGAAAGTTCGACCCCTATATGAAAAAAAAAAAAAAAAAAAAAAAAAAAAAAAAATGTGGGCTGAATAATGTCAAAGTCCGAATACGAGAGGTTTTACTGTATATACATTATTAAATAGTTGACCAAGTCTTTTATTTCCAACCCCACCAGGTCTTTTTATTTTATTATTAGAAAAGGCAACTTACACTTTTCAACAGCATTTTGTAAGATGCTAACTCTTCTTTTGTGGTTCTCACTGTCTTCTCAAATCCTCCAGTTCCTTTTGCTGTTGCTTTTCACTACCCTCATCGGTCTTCTGAGCTGGAAATGAAACAAAAATCCTAAATCACAATAACAAGACGCAACTGATACTAATCCCTCATATTTTTTTCTACGTTCCATCTCCTATCACCAATGAATTCCCCTCTCTTCCCCTTACAACCCCTCATTAGCATGGGGAATTCAGAGAGCTGGGGATAATAGAGTGAGGGATAATCATAATAAATAGCAATTACCACTGTTCTCGGCACTTACATACAGTTCATTCCCTCGTCTGTATATTAGGCGCCTAGAATTGAAACGGCACAAGCGCCACTTTTAAAACACTGAGAAAAACGCGCTTAAAGTTTAATCTAAGAAAATCAAGATATGAAACGGCACAAGCGCCACTTTTAAAACACAGAGAAAAACACGCTTAAAGTTTAATCTAAGAAAATCAAGATATGAAACGGCACAAGCGCCACTTTTAAAACACTGAGAAAAACGCGCTTAAAGTTTAATCTAAGAAAATCAAGATATGAAACGGCACAAGCGCCACTTTTTATCAATGAAAAAAATGCACCTAAAGTGTTTTCAAAGTCAATCAGCAACAAATGAAGATATTAGATTAAACTTTAAGCGCATTTTTCTCAGTTTTTTAAATGTGGTGCTTGTGCCGTTTCAATTCTAGGCGCCTGTATATTATGTTGTTGTTTTTTCCTGTATGACTTCGGGTGAGAATAAAATCATCCTTATTATTATTATTATTATTAACCTACCCGCCTCAAAAGATTGCACCACAGCCCTTATGTTCCCATTGAAGGTTTCTTGCAGTCGATCTTTATACGCAGGGAACTCCATGTTTGTGCCTAAGTTCTCCAGGCTGTCGGTGCTGAACGCTGATGATGCCATGGAGGAGTTCATGTCACCGTCAGGCAATTCTGGAGTGTCAACCTGTGATATGTATGTAAATTAGTTCTCGACATGTGATATGGATCTATGAATGCTGATAAAAGGTCACAATGCAAACACTTTTATTAAACCCCTTTCATATCTTATTCTTTCCTTATTAACCTGTGAAAAAACATGTAACTTAATTATCAACATGTGCTGTGGGCTTTTGAATGCAGATAAACACTCACAATGTAAACACTTTCATTAAACTTCCTCTTCTTCTTTCTGTTTAACGTCAGATTTTCCCATAATATCTTATGAGGTGAGACGGCCGACGATACACTTTCAACTATATATATCACGTTTCTATATATAAACACGTTCATTAAACCCCTTTCATATTTAACTCTTTCCTTCTTAAGTTATAGGGACTAACATAAAAAATAAAGGCATGCTATTTTCATACAATCTAACACATGAAGTACTATACTTGTATTTCTTTCATTAATTTTCATAAACTAATTAGACATGACCTTTACATATTGTTTAGCATAACTTTCTGTGTGTAGGAAAGTTGATTTTTTTTTTCAAGAGCACTGCACACTCTTTCATACATTTTCAGAAACTAAGCAGGAATGAACTTTGAATATTGTCCCCTTAAACTCCTAATTTTCCCCTTAAACCCCTCCTTTCCCCCTTAGAACCCCTCATTTCCCCATAAAACCCCTCCTTTCCCCATAAAACCCCTCATTTTCCCCCTTAAAAAACATATTGTTTAGCGTAACTTCCCGTATGCAGAAAACTAACTCTAATGTCGATTTTTCAGGAGAACTTCACACTCGAGACAAAATCTAACAGAAAAATCTAGCAAATCTAAACAAAACAAACTAAATCTAGCAGAAAGAACTTACTTTGCTG
Organism: Chionoecetes opilio; assembly: GCA_016584305.1. Taxonomy (NCBI): domain Eukaryota; kingdom Metazoa; phylum Arthropoda; class Malacostraca; order Decapoda; family Majidae; genus Chionoecetes; species Chionoecetes opilio. The sequence goes on from JACEEZ010013164.1 coordinate 153,414, forward strand.
CAATATTTAGTCACCACTTTGGTCATTTGTGTGGTTATCCTCAAGAGGCTGGACTTGAGTTGGTCATTCTCGTCATTGAGCTGCCCGACCCACATCTCATAGTGTCCCAGCACCCGTTTGTAAAGCTCCTCCTCGTGGCTAAAGGGGTCAAGAGAGTGGGAAGATTAAATAGATTGTACCATGTGAAGAGAAAAGTTAATTATACCTAGGTGAAGTGAGGTGAGGTGAGGTGTATGAAGCACTTTAAAGAGAGACAATGAAGAACATAGAGGGAGAAGACATTGGTGTGCTTGGGAAGGGTGCAGAGATGAATGTGTAGGTAAAATATAGAGATAGTTACCTCTTCACACCCAGATCTTTCCTTTGCTATAAAAAATTGTACGTTGTCGAGCCATAAAATTACGAGAAGTATCTTACTATACCAAATTAGCTAGGGACACGGATACTAAACAGGTCATATCTATAAAACATTGCTTATATTCACTAAAAATCATCTAATGGTACCCAAATTACAATGGAAATTATGTTTTGAGTCTCAAGGGGTTAAGGATATGATATGATACATACATACAAAGCACTTCAATATCTTTCAGAAATGCGATATAGCTGCTCACCGTGCACTAGAAGCCTCGGTTTTCCACTTGGCTCGGGAACGGTTTGCTCTGGACAGGGTGGCTGAGAGGCTGAGGCTGGGCTGGCGGGCGTCTGAGGACCTACCACAGGACAGCAATCGGTGGAGGCGGTCCTGTAAGTGATTACTCTCCATCTGTTGGACCAAAAATTACCACAATAGTACCGCATACAGTACCATCAATAGTAATAGTACAATAAGTACCGTTAATGATAGGCTTCCAACTATCTATTTGACTATCTGTATCTTCTCAACTATCTCTCTATACAAGTGCTGAAACTGACTATCAATGGACAACAATGAAGGGACTCAAGCGACTCTAGTACCTATATGAGAGTTGCATAGATCTCTGCTGACATGGTATTTTGAGTCACAGTATCATTCAAAATACTACAAATTCATGTATAGAGAATTCTTGAGGTTCAATTTACAGCAAAATGTCAATGGTAAATTCAAATGTCGCATCAGCACAAAATATTGAAAAATAAACAAGTACACTAGGGTCCCGCATAGAGTGTATTCGCATAGAACGAGTCTCTTATAGAACGAACGACCTAAAATATTATTCCAAATTTTTTGTTAGGAACGAATGTGATCATATAGCACGATTCCGCCATCAAAGTAGGGCAAATCCAAGGAGTTCTCATATAGAGCGCCGAAATATCGTACGAACGAAGGTTGTGTGCCCCTGGCGTGGGGTGAGGTGGGGCATGGAGGTGGGGTGTCACCACGGAGGTGGGGGGAGGGGTGCAGAGTTGCGGAACGGTGGTAGCGACCGCGCAGTTCTTGTCCATTATTACCAAAAATACATTCATGTGAAGGATATATATGTTGTGCTCCATTCACAATATAGTCAGTTATCGTGATTTATTGATGGCTTTTATTCGATGGTACACTCGTCGCTATAGTTTTGTTTACAAGTTGTTGTTTTAGTTTTACAGCTGTGAGGATCCCTTGGGGAACACTATAAGCCCTGGTGATGTCCTATGATGCTATCACAAGCGTGGTAGTTGACCTGTCTTCCTCAGGAAGGCACAGGTGAGGCGGATGACAGCGTGTTGCCGTGAGGGGTGGACGCCCGCCGCCGCCAGCAGGGTGGGCAGGTCAAAGGTGGCGAGGAGTTGAGAGTGTAGCACTACACGGTGGGAGTGGAAGTTTCTTTTTCTTCTTCTTGTGACCTCTTCTGCTTAGGATCGCTTTGTAGGTCGGCTGTCAAGCTCGAGCGCGGACACTGCAGCAGTGTTCAACAGTCTCCGGAACATTCCTGCACCAGGGGCAGTGGGGGTCAGAGGACAAACGGAGACGGTGCAGGTGATCGTGAGCGTTGTGTGGCCCAGGCGGAAGCGGGTGAGGATGACATCGAGGACGCGGGACTTTTTCCGTATCCACGGATGGGGGGAAGAGTCACTGCGGTACTGGCCCTGGGGGTGATGCGGAGGGCATCGCCGAACGTGTTGTTCCAGGGGGAGCGGCAGACCCGGGAGATGAGGCGTTTGTCCGCGGAGAGCAGCAGAGGGAAGGGTGTTGTGTTTACTTCTGTTAAGGCCAACTTGGCAGCAGAATCAGCCACCTCGTTGCCTGGGATACCAGCGTGGGAGGAAACCCACTGAAAGGCGATCTCCCAGCCCTCGGTGGTAAGGTGGAGAAGGGCTCTCTGGATGGTGTGAATGAGGGATGTGGAGGATTGTGGATGGCGGGAGAGGAGTGTTTACAAGTTATCAGCTGTGAGTGGGCGAGCCCCGACCAGTTGGAGCGTTCTGGCGAGGCACGCAAGCGAGAGTCAAGCCAGACTTATGGCACGGAACCCCTCGCCTCCTGTACATCATCCCTATTAGATTTAAGGTAAGCAACAACATGCCTATTTCATAATTTCTATGCTTAACTTATCATTTACATATGTTTTGGTAGGCATGGGTGTGAATGAGTATAAATGTACCGGTAAGGACAGGAGGACTGATCAACAATATCAATTTTTCCCATAGGTTATGTGTTTCACATAGAACAACCTCGTTTATCGACCAATTTCTCGTTTTATGTGGGACCCTAGTGTAGTTACAATAGGTAGTGGAAGAACTCTCTTACCTCTTTCTTCTTCAGTTCATGCTGGTATTGTGCCTCTCGCTGCTGCATGACACTGCCAAGCCTTCGCACCTGTGTGGAATTACATCTTTAGTAATAATAATAAAAAAAATATTTTCACCCGAAGGCATACAGAAAAAACCCATGATTCTTATGTTATGTACTACTTGAAAAATGCTAGCAAAAAAATAAACATTGAAAGTTTAATTATACTCACAGGAGTAGTTCATATAAAGTTGTATTAATCTACGTACTTCATATATTTTTTTTTTTTATATTCTCTCTCTCTCTCACACACACACTCTCTCAAGAAGTTGTCTGAGCTGATGTTACCTCCTCCTTCTCCATCTTCAGTTTGGCAGCCAGAGACTTGTTATCAAGGGTCGTCCGCCGTTCTTTCTCCTGAGCCTCACCAACCAATCGCTCCTTCTCGTTCACTTCTCCACGAAGATCCTTGATACTAATCTGAAGATATAACACAAAGCTGCCATTAACCCGTGGGCTGCGGCAAGCCTTCCGGAAGGCTCTGCTGAGCGGCTGCGGCAAGCCTTCCGGAAGCGCAATTTTCAATTGCATACAAAAACCGCGCCAACATTCGTAGAAGTCTACAAACTGTGTCACATATACGCCTTGATGTTAGCCCTCGATAACCCCCCCCCCCCCCCCATCTGCCTAACTACGCTGTACGCAGAGATATACCACTCCTTGGGGTTTTTCCCAAGATCTTGGGATTTAGGTCCTGGCGTTGGGAATTTTTTTGTCTATCTTTGGACTTTTGGAGGGATTATTCATGTATTTCTCCAGTAGTTTATCTCAAGGTACGGTACAATGGTACCTATGTTTACCTTGAGATAAACTACTGGAGAAATACTTGAATAATCCCCTCAAAATCTTGGGAAAAATCCCAAGGAGTGGCACCCCTGATCCCACCTCAACAGTCTCTCGCCAGCAGTTTGGTGCCATTCGCGCCAGATATTTCAACTCCCGACCACAACCCCATGCGTTTGGGTTAAAAATAGATATATTGCCGGATGCGGATTTTTACTACCTTGACGTTGATGTGATTTTCATCCAATTCTGTAATGGTCACTGTTTTACTCACATCCCCGCACTGGTGGCACTAAAAAAAACTTTGCTCCCGCAGTTCCCGGGTTAAATTACTTATAACACTACTACAGGGAGGTCCCGTTATACGAGGATTCGGTATACGAGAATCCGATGATACGAGATGTGTAAATTAGGGTCTATTTTCAATATACGAGATCGAAAATCCAATGCTACGACATTCAAACTGGGGTGAGTAAAATTATCAAGTTCAAAATACTCGCCCTACCACTCCCAGTCTGGACAAAGGGGGATTTAGTTGACCCGTCAGGTCACCCCTAGCAAGCCGTGACCTGAAGGGTAATTAAGCATATGGCGCGGCCTGACATTTAGTGGTAATTAGCCAGGTGTGCGGCTCCAACCTTGGGACTGCAGTCAGTAACCTGAAGGGTAATTAAGCATATGGCGCGGCCTGATCCTTAGTGGTAATTAGCCAGGTGTGCGGCTCCAACCTTGGGACCGCAATCAATGACCTGAAGGGTAATTAAGCATATGGCGCAGCCTGATCCTTAGGGGTAATTAGCCAGGTGTGCGGCCCCAATCTTAGGACCGCTACACTACCCTCTTTTGTATCACGCGGCGTCCCCTACATTACAACGTCTTTTTTGCTTGTTATGCATGTTTTATGTTTAATTAATGTGCAGTTATGTTATTTTGTGTGCTATTTTCTCTTTCAGAATGCTTTTTCTACAGAATAGGTAGTACAGTGTGGGTAATATAGACGCTGTGTGTTTGTTGTGTTTGCTATAGTTTATTTTAGCTTGAAAAACACGTTTTTTTTTTTTTTTTTTTTTTTTAATTGATGGTCCTGGAACCAAACCTATATTTTACCATTAGTTATGTGTTTCGTTATACGAGATTTCGCTTTACGAGTATGCCAGGTGGAACCTAACTGCTCGTATCTTCGGGACCTCCTTGTATTACTACATATTTACTACTTATACTCTACTACTACTATTATACTACTTACTCTACTTATTACTATTACTATTATTACTTATGCTGTTATAAAATTCATTGTCAAAATGCCAAAACGTCAAAACAGGCTTCTTGCATTAATTAAGTTTGGGTGGAATGAACATAATGCATGGTATATATTATAAATCAAGACATTCTTACCCAGCCTGGTTAATGGCAGAAATATAACTAGTTACCGGGTATGCATTTGCTTCAAAACCATGATCATTCTCAACATAGGAAACTCAAGAGTATATGTTGGATTTTGTGCCTAATGTTTTCCATGATGGGAAAAATGAATCGAGTTTTGATAAGATATTTTGGTTTGTGAGTGATTTCTTAGATATACAGTAAAACCTCTCGTATTCGGACCCTCATTATTCGGACTTTGACATTATTCGGACCTCCTCCTCTTTTTTTTTTTTTTTTTTTTTTTTTTTTTAGGGGTTGAAATTTCCTAGCTATATATACACCTAGAATTTTTTTTTTTTTTTTTTTAGGGGTCGAAATTTCCTTTTATATAATTATACCAATTTTTTTTTTTTTTTTTGTTACATATCCCCCCATATATAATCCCCCCCATTATTCGGATCCTTGCATTACTCGGACCACTCCTTGGCCCAATTACTGCAATTAGTCCGAATATGAGAGGTTTTACTGTACAGTCCTCAAAAACATAATAAACTAAAAAGAGAAAGGTGTAAGACATAAATAAGAATAAAATTGTATTCACTGGACACAAAAAAGAAAATTGTGAGGCTACAACAACCTTACATATAGAGGAGGAGGCGGAGGATATAGTGGGGGAGTATTTGTTTGAAGATGGGAAAGTGGAAGAAGCAAAAAGAACAATCAACAGTTTTTGGATAACCAGAGAAAAGAAGAGGAAAGAAAGAGAAAGAAATTAAGACAGAATAAGAGAAGACAACTAACTAAAGACCCAGACAGCAAGAAGAGATCAGGGAGTGCCGATAAAAAAGGCCAGAATCCTGAACCACAAATAAAATTGCATTCGCAGGACCTGGAAATGGTTCATGTCGGCGGTGCTTCTCCTGTGCTGGTCCTGTAGGGCGTTGGAGTCTCGCACGGAAGTTCGGTACAGCTGTGTCACCTCCCAGCAGCCGTTCACTAAGGCCACAATGTTGACCCTCTGGCCCTCGGTCTCAATGAAGGGACAGCCAAGACCCATTCCTTGCAGCTCCTGAACACACACACAGAAGAAGAGGAAAGAAAGAGAAAGAAATTAAGACAGAATAAGAGAAGACAACTAACTAAAGACCCAGACACCTTCAGTTATAACGGATCTTCATTTCACAGAAGCAAAATGAGAAGGGTAACATATATGCCTCAAAATACTCTATCAATGACTATGTGTTATCCTACTATATCAACATTCCCCATTCTTTGCAGTTCCTGAACATAAAAAAGAAGATAAATTTAGTTATAACAGATTTTTATTTCACAGAGAAGCAGAATGGAAAGGGTATCACACATGTCTCACAATACTCTATCAACGACCATGTGCCAATAGTCGCCGCACGTTAAGTTGCTGAAAATGGGGTCCCTTCACTCCCCACTTCTGTACACACGGGATTGCTGAGGTGTTGGATGTTGGGTGAGAATGCCTTACTCCAAGTTCCGCCCCAACACCCAACACCTCAGTCAAATCCCATACGTTAAGAAGGGGGGAGTGAGGAGGCCCCATTTTCGCCAACTTAACGTGCGGCAAGTAAAATGTAATCCCACTACAGCTAAGTATTAATTATCCGACCTTGGGGGGACCGAAGGTAGGTTGGATAATTGGAATAGTCGGATGTTCAGATATCACAGTAACCATAAACGTAAGGACAAAATGGTATAGAACATAAAAGATGCAGCTCTTGAAGGCCAATTCAGGGGTATACGCGAAAGTAAAATTCATGCATAAATAAAGCCACAAATCAATGTTTTCTAAAAACTAAAAATTTAAAAAAATTAAAATAAATGGCCAAAACAAGACACAATGTGGTGGTGAAAAAAGTCGGTTGTTTGGACAAGTCGGATGTTTGGAGGTCGGATGTTGGGAATTTGGCTGTACTATATCAACAAAGCACGTACTTGTGACAAATAGACCACAGCACTCTGAAGGTTGGCTGTGGTGCAGAAATACGGCAGGGACTCCAGGGCCGAGGAGTTTCTCTGTAGCCTGGGATCCCCATACTCCACGGCATCCTTAAGGGAAACCCAGTAAGTCAGCTGACCTCTTCTCACCTTCTCACCCATCTGGAGGCAAGGCAAGGCATCAAATTAATAATATTTTACAACAATCTGATTTAACGAGACCCCGAGTTCAATCAAGATCTATGTCTCTAAATCCATTATTATTTATATGGTAACAGTAATAAAATGAAAACGTAACTTATTTGACACATTAATATCACTATACACACTGTAGTACTGATTATACATGTCTTTATCCTATACGAAAAAAACAGTCATTTTCGGAAAAAACTGGTGACCAATAATGAATTGTACCATGAATCAAACCCGGCTTCTAACCTCATTAAACCTAACCTTACCCTTTCTAGCAGAAATCACCAGCTTTGGGAACTTTGAGTGGGGGGAGAAGGGGAGTTTAAAAAATATATATTTCTGCTAGAAAATAGTGCCAATTTCATTAGAAACATCATAATTCATCATCAAAAAAGCGAAGTCTTCGAAACTAAAGATACTCAATAACGAGACAATACCCCCAAAAATTTGCAAGGAGCTCAGAGGTTTATGGAACTGTCACCGATGGGAATTCTCGCCGAAACATCAACCGAGAACTCTCTCCTACGTGGAAATTTTAAACTAACCTGGACATTGGCACCTAACCTAGCTGATCAAGCTATTGCTTGTATTTCACCCCTGAATGCAAAAACACGAGTAAAACCTGATTAAATGTATATATTGGGTCCTGTAATATCAAGAATTGTGTAAAATTCTAAGTCCTTTCCCGCCCTTATTAGTGGGCTTTTTACCTCCAGACCTTCACAGATCCCTTCAGATACCTCTAACACCTAATTATAGTAGGGGAAAAGAAAAAAGAAAAAATACTACCTAACCTAACTTCAATATTGGTAACCTAAACTAACCTGGTAAACTTCTAGTTCTTTCTCGCCCCTAGGTCTCGCTATGAGGTTATTGGTAAGGTAGGTTAGGTTAGGTTAGGTTATATTAAGGTTATGTTAGAGGTATCTGAAGGGATCTGTGAAGGTCTGGAGGAAAAAAAGCCCACTAATAAGGGCGGGAAAGGACTCTAGAATTTTACCAGGAATTGGAACACTCGCCGACGGCGGAGAGTTCCGATCGGCGAGAAGAAACACGTCAGGGAGTGCCGTTAAAAAAGGTCAGACTCCCGAGTCCCGACCAACAACTGAACTGAACCAAAGACATTCAACAACTGATTCTTTGAACTGAATGTCTTTGACTGAACTGAGTTCCAGCCCACACACACACACACACACAAAAGTGCACGTGTCCTGATATCCAATAATTCTAACACGCCATACCTTTAGCAAGCTACACTTTACCTCATAGCTGAAGAACACAACGTCTAGAGTAGCATGCAGGGGTGTGGTGGCCACTAAAAGCTGTTACTCGGTCACTCGCCACAGAGGATTCTTTTTGTTTACTTGTGGTGCTGCGCTTCGTCTTCTTGTGGCCTGTGTTGGAGTCTTGCCATTCAAGACTCCCGTTTTCTAATGCTTGTTCTCTAATCCCGTCTTCGTATCAAGACCGCACTCAAAACAGCAAATCTTGGATTGGTCTTCGTAATCCAAGACGGTGTTTGATGTTTGATGATGTTTGTTTGTTTGTTTGTTTAGAGGATATACAAGTCCCATAGTGATCTACCGCTGTAGGTTAGTAACTTAGTGTTGGCCGAAGCCACCACCCCGGGAGGGGGGTCACAAACCCCCGGCTAACACCCGGTACCCATTCACTGCTGGGTGGACAGGGGCTCGGGCTTTAAGAAAGACCACCCATCTGTCTTCGCTCCGCCCGGAGATCGAACCCGGGACTTCTCGGTTGTGAGCCGAGCGTGCTAACCACTACACCACGGAGATTTCGTCTGTTACCGACGCAGCTGAGATGGATCTCCACTGTAACCAAACAGCTCTCTCTCAGACTACCCCTAGAGAGCTGTCTGCTAGGTAGTGCTTATAGTGTTGGCCGAAGCCAGCACCCCGGGAGGCGGGTTACAAACCCCCGGCTAACACCCGGTACCCATTCACTGCTGGGTGGACAGGGGCTCGGGTTTTTAAGGAAACAGCCCAACTGTTTCCGCTCCGCCCGGGGATCGAACCCGGGACTTCTCGGTTGTGAACCGAGCGTGCTACCCCTACACTACGGAGTACCCTCGCTTGGACGACAAAAACACGACTATGGCCTAGATAACAACATTACATAAACTATATGCATATCACAACACTATGTCTATTACAACTATGTCTATGTCTATCACTAGTTAGAGAGCTATCGCTAGTTGAAGAGCTTTTCTTGCCTCTTGAGGCATCCCACAGCCTTTATGAGATCGACCGAGCTACTCCTATTCGCTTAACCAAGCTGACGCACACCGCTGTTTTTCCCAGGGCCGATAGACTTATCAGTACTCTATTAATCTTGGTTTTTCCCAAGCCCCTTCAACAAAGGCCACCGTGAGAGAAGACCTGCCGATGGATCGCCCGTGACGTCACACAATCTACATAGATCCCACTACGGTAGTAGGGTCTAGATAATTATTAGAACCTCAATTCCGTGACCATTTTCTGGCTAAGATGTTTTGACAATTGATTTGACTTCTTTGGACCTTTTATAAAAAATTTAGCCCCCCGGTCCCTCCCAAAAATCCCGACATTTTTTTTCAGCGGGCCAAATCCTTGATGGCCATCATGAAAAATTAACTTTTGAACCGGAGCACCTAGATTATGTATGAATACACTTTTCTGGGTAAATTAACCATGAAGATTCCAATTCTGACATCAGTTTGCTGTTTTTACATCATTTTGACCCAAAAATCCAAGATGGCCACAATTCGGTGGAGCAAAAAACTTAATTTTTGAAAAGGATTGGAAGATAGGAGGTTTGGGTCTGCCACTCATATATTTATACAGTTATAAAATATGTGATAAAAGTAATGAAAGAAATTATTGTAGCTACACTGAAAATTGTATTTTTGGCAATTAAATGACACCATAACAAAACTAAACCACATAAAAAGTCACCATTTGTCTTTTCGTGTTATGCTGTACATTATTATGACATTGAGACACATGATCAGTCCGAATCATAGCATTCTGAATCATCATCTTCCGATGAGTACCCCTTCCTCCCTTGTACATCATCGTACGTCTTTCCCATCATCATAGTCACTCTCATCTTCCTCACTTGCTTCAGCTGGGCTTGGTGCAGGTAGATGCTTTGGAAGAGCAGGTTGAGTGTGGCGGACAGGCCGACAGCGACCATCCACCAGTTCCCAGCCATGTCCGATTGGTGAGGGGTGGTGCTTCAAGGAGGGATGCCGCACAAGATATGCCAAGTAGTTTGCACGAAGGCAGTGTTGGCGTAGGCTATCTGCATCTGGAGGGAGACGTAAGCATGACTTGTTCTTCATGCTCTTCCACGTTTTGGCGCGGGCCTCAGCCATGGTCTTACCAAAGACATTCTACAACAAGATACCTCACTCCGGGGTGCCCTGTGGTGCGCGTGAAATCGACCTCCGCCATGCGGCAGGAGTTAACCAGTCTCCTGGCTCATTCACTTGCTGCATATGACTATCAATGAAAATCATATAGACTATGGCTTATCAGTATATATGATATACTGTTATCTTCGTAAATGTTTGATCTATAATATTATCAAATAAAAAACAGTAAAACACGCTAAAGAAATGCCATTACGAGACTGAAGAAATATGCATGAACTTATTATTCGCTTCAACTCTTCGCCATTTAAAACTTTGCGAGTCAACATTTACCATGAAACATATCAATAGAAGTGCAATTTTATTAGCTTTCCATTGATATATTTCGTTTTCTGATAAATGAATTAGAACCATGCATACATTACCGTTAACTAAATAAATAACATCATCAATCGGAAAATTTTCCCGATTGATGATGTTATTTATTTAGTTAACGCTAATTTATGCATGGTGCTAACTCATTTATCAGAAAACGAAATATATAAGTGAATAAATAACATCATCAATCGGGAAAATTACCCGATAGATGATGTTATCTATTTAGTTAACGGTAATGTATGCATGGTTGTAATTCATTTATCAGAAAATTAAATATATCAATGGAAAGCTAATAAAATTGCTCTTCTATTGATATGTTTCATGGTAAATGTTGACTCGCAAAGTTTTAAATGGCGAAGAGTTGAAGTGAATGCATATTCATAGAAAGGTGGTTTTGGGGCGACACTTTAGATATCAAGCAGGATAGGAAGGCGGGATTATCTGTGGCTCCTCCGGCAACGTCATCACACATCACTCCCTACACACACACACACACACACACACACACACACACACACACACTATAAAAAAATAAGGAAGCTACAAGAGGCCGCAATACCTACACGTGGTAGTTCCTGTAAATCACATCACACTGAATAACAAGAAATAAGTCCCATACTCACCCTACATTCCTGAATGAACTCGACTAGGAACCCTTTTAACACATCTTACACACTCACACACCACACACACAAACACCAGTTGAAAGAAAGACTGGATAAATGTAGAAGAAAGACTGGATAAATGTAGAAGAAAGACTGGATAAATGTAGAAGAAAGACTGGATAAATGTAGAAGAAAGACTGGATAAATGTAGAAGAAAAACTGGATAAATGTAGAAGAAAGACTGGATAAATGTAGAAGAAAGACTGGATAAATGTAGAAGAAAGACTGGATAAATGTAGAAGAAAGACTGGATAAATGTAGAAGAAAGACTGGATAAATGTAGAAGAAAGACTGGATAAATGTAGAAGAAAGACTGGATAAATGTAGAAGAAAGACTGGATAAATGTAGAAAGAGAGAGAGAATAAAAAAAAAAACCTGTTGCCTGGGATACTGGTGTGTGAGGTGAGGCAAGAATGGTTGTAACATGTTCTTAGTACGTTTATGAAGAAAGTTGGCAAACATTCCTGTCCCAGTACACTCCCCTATCCTAGAAGTGACAGGCTCCAACCACGCTGGCAGTCGCTTTATGGCACTCATATTACCGACGCAGGATTTACATCAACGTTATTTAAAGGGAGTCTGGGTAAATTAAAGAGAGGCTGGATAAATTCATGGATGGGGATGAAAGGTGGATGTAGGTCCTCCCGAACTAAATTGGCTCACCCCTTATTTTTATTTTATTCTCTTACTGTCTTCTTTATAGGGACTGGCAACTAAGCGGGCTTTGTGTTACCCATTTTTGTTGTGCCCTTGGCCAGTTCCTTGTGATGTAAAAAAAAAAAAAAAAAAAAAAAAAAGTAGTGTTAATTAAGTAACAGGACCTACCTCGTGTAAGTCTCATGGCCTCTTGTAGCTTCCTTATTTTGTTATGTTCCTGTGTTATTTGCGCGTGGGGAAGTAGCTATACACACTCAGAAATGAGGGGTATTTTAAGGGTAGAATTGTTACATCGCACCATCACTACCCTTTTTATACCCTATGTCCAGGCTGGAGGGTAGATGCTGCCGATTATACCCTTCATCTACCCTTTATCTACTCTTTTTAGACGAGAGGGTTGAGAAAGGGTATATTTGGGGTTGGAAAAGGGTATATTTAGGGTTGCAAAAGGGTATATTTGTAAGAGTAGAAAAAGGGTAGCAGTATTTCATCACTACAAACACCCTTTTTCTACCCTTTTCCTACCCTTCTTTTCTAAGAGTGTACATGTCAGAAGACCTTGGTGTCATTTACTGTTTTGGGGATTAGTGTTGAAGAAGGTGGGAGTTTATAACCCATTAAGACTCATGGTATGTCTGGTGTCAGGATGCATTACAATACAAAGGAAGATCGTGTTTATTATTCTAAGAAAATTAAGTTTATTTATAACTTTTTTTTAACCCTTCAGGCCCAGATAATTCCTTTGCTGCATAAAATCGTCTGTTGTTAGCCATAAAATTACAAAAAAGTTACTTAATATACCAAATTAGTTAGGGGTCAAGGATACTAAACAGGTCATATGTATAAAAAATTGCTTACATTCATTAAAATAGTTTAATAGTAGCCAAAATACAAAGGAAATTACGTTCTGGGCCTCAAGGGGTTAAACTTTCATGTAATCGGGGGTTTTCTTTATCATTTTCTCCCGTTTTGAGAATATACACTCATCGTACATGATAAAGATTAACAATTACGAAAAAAAGAAATAAAAATGCATCCTCATATGCCAGTAAATGATGTGTGCGACGGTCCCGAGTTCGTGCTCTCCAAGTGTATAATTGAGGGCGGATGCAGGTGGCGGCCGAGATTAGGGCGCCCCATGGCTACGCTGTCTCTGTTAACAGCTAAACTATCTTGTTTTAACCCTTTGAGTCCCAGAACGTAATTTCTATTGTAATTTGAGTACCATTAGATGATTTTTAGTTAATATAAGCAATGTTTTATAGCTATGACCTGTTTAGTATCCTTGTCCAATTGCTAATTTGGTTTATTTAGTTACTTTTCGTAATTTTATGGCTGGACAACACACAATTTTGTATAGCCCAGGAAAGTTGTGGGCGTGAAGGGGTTAACCCTGACTGAGGGACTACAAACACCACCTAATGGAATTGGAATTCAAACTGGAAAAGCGTACCGGTAGATTAAAAAAAGAAATAGGGAAACACTGGTTCATAAATAGGGTGGTGAATGATTGGAATGGACTCAGTAGACAGGTAGTTAGTGCGGAGTCAATAGGGAGCTTTAAAAGGAGGCTGGATAATTTCATGGATGGGGATGAAAGGTGGATGTAGGTAGTGTTAAGTAACAGGAACTACCACGTGTAGGTCTCGCGGCCTCTTGTAGCCTCCTTATTTTCTTATGTTCTTATGTTCTTATTGTTATCATCATACTACCATAGATAGTAATGGGTGGGTGGGTGTCTGGGTGTGTGTGTGGTGTGTGTGTGTGTGTGTGTGTGTGTGTGTGTGTGTGTGTGTGTGTGTTATTCACCCATGGTCTTGTCCACGAGAGCTGGCTCGCGATCGCCAGTTTTCACCCTCTCAGTGCGAGCTTGGAGCTCATTATTACCGATCTTTGGGCAATGCTGGGACCTCACACACCACACATCCCCATCCCCTTGCTCATGGGGGACAGTAACCGCTCGAATTTATCCGTGAAAAATCCCCGAGAGCGCGAGGATTCGAACCGCCTACCCACAGAATGGGAGGCCGTCACGTTCTCAAGCTGACCATCGTGTGTGTGTGTGTGTGTGTGTGTGTGTGTGTACTGTGTGCATCTAGGACTCTAGGTAGTATGATGGTAGTATCAGTATCTTTATTATTATCATCATGATCATTATCAATATTATTATTATTATTATTATCATTATCATTATTATTATCATTTCGATTATTATTATCATTATTGTTATCAATAGTATTGTTAGTATCACTATTATTGTTATGATTATTTTATCTGAGTTATTATTATTATTATTATAACTTATTATTATCATTAATACCATTGACATTATCATTATTATTATTAATAGTAGTAGTAGCAGAGCTGGGCAGTATTTAAATACAATTGCATTTAAATACGTATTTAAATACATTTGTGTATTTAGAAATATATTTATAAATACATTGGGTGTCATGTATTTAAATACAGTATTTAAATACTTTTATGAGTATTTCAATACATTGTATTTAAATACATTTAATATAAAAAATTAATATTTATTGATAAGTAAATTTGGCCATAAACCCGCCCAACTGTCAACCCTGATGTTACAGTGAACCAGTGTTTCCACTGGCAAGGAAATGTCCTGATTTCAAGGAAATTTAGTCCTAAGAAGGAAATTTCTATGGAAACCCAAAATCTAAGGAAATCCTAAGGAAATTCGTTTTTTTCGGACATGTTAAAATGTTTGTGTATTTAAAATGTATTTACAAATGTATTTAAATACAATTGATGTATTTAGTATTTAGTATTTAAATACATTCGTAAAATGTATTTAGTATTTAGTATTTAAATACATTTCTCCCTTGTATTTAGTATTTAGTATTTAAATACATTCAAAGTATTTAGTGCCCAGCTCTGAATAGTAGTACTATTGTTGTTTTTATTATTATAATCATTATTATTTATTTATTATTATTATTATTGTTATTATTTCAAAGGCGTAGACGGAGACACGTGAAACGCGATTTTCTTCAAAATAGATGGTAAAGATACGATGGGGTCAGTCATGTCTGAGGTGTGAACTCTCCGACACACACACACACACACACACACACACACACACACACACACACACACACACACACACACACACACACACACACACAGTCACACAACACGTATCCTTGAAATAATTATATTAATAATAAAATAATAATAATAATTTGGATGATAATAATAATAACAATAATGAAAATGATGATGCCATTATTAAGCATAATAATAGTAGACTAATACTAATACTAATACTAATACTAATAATACTAATAATAACAATAATGAAAATTTGATTTAGGCTAGATTTGTATAGTGACGCCTGTGTGATATGTAATGATCCGTTTTCTGTGATGGTCTGCCCTCAGGGGTAGAGGGAGGGAGGGAGGTTTCACAGAGCGCCATTGTCAGCTGAGCTGCAATCGGCCAATGATAACACGCGCCTCAGATTTTGAGGCTCTGAGGCAATGAGCGTTACGCTACCATACGTGTCTCGGCAGTCGGAGTAGTCACTAGTCAGTTCTTGGTCTTGGTACTAGTCAGGAGTCTGTTTCGAGGAAAAAAAAGAGAGAAAAAAACATAATACCGAAATCCAATACCGACCAAATAATATACCGATACCGGTATACCGATGCAATACTAATACCGATACCGGTATACCGGAGAAGAAAAAAACCGGTAATACCGGTAAAACCGGTGCTAAAATACCGGTATTTCGGTATACCGGGAACCGGTGTACATCCCTACAGCAGACTGGTTTAACACCTGCCGCACGGCGGCGCCACCGTCGGCGGATAACAGAAGTTGCATTGGAGGGACCGCGAGTGAGGTATCTTGTTGTAGAGTGTCTTTGGTCTTACTCTTGTGGTCGCCGTAGATGACATGTGTGAAGTCGAAAAGATCCTCTACCACCTCCTCATCAAGGTCAAGGCTATCTCCGCACCGTGAGAGCTGTCGTTGTGGCACAGCGCTCTTCATCACCTGGTCATACACCGACTTCTTACCCTTGCCATAAAAGCTTGAGTTGGCATCGCATCCTGTCATACAGTGCAGCTGCACAATACAGCTGGCCATCTCATGTCACCAGGTCACTGCAGAAGTGCAGATGATTGTCTCCTGCTTTCTCTTGATACAAAGCATGCCAGGCAACTGCTGTGAGATGAATGCTGTTGCGACATAGGCATCCGTATCATCCGTGTTATCTACGGTAGATTCTTTATTAATACCCTAAAATGTGCCCAGTTACCCTAAAAAAAGCATTGCCCCAAACTCTACCCCAAGATAAGCTTGCTTACCCTAAAATAGGGAAATGACCCTGAATGTGGAAGCACTGTCTGGGAGGGTCCCATCTTCTTCTTTTGACTTTATAACTACTTTAACTTCTTTCTTCTTAATGCTTGTTTACAAGTTTATTAAAGAAAGGGAGGGGGGATTACATAGAAGGAGGGAAGTGTAGCCTACAAGAAGAAAAAAAACACAGAAACACAGGCATACTACAGAAGGCTTTTGACGTCTGTCGCTTGATACCGCTTCGTAGGTCCTCCTCTTCTACCATCTTTCTTCTTTCACTTCCTTTATCCTCCTCTCCCTTGTTCCCTCTTTGCCCAACACTCCGTCAGGAACACTTTTGACAACGGTACTATTTCCCTTTTCTTCTTTTTCTTCTTCTTCTTCTTCCTTCCCTACATACGGCCAAGGACAGTGATAGTCTAGCTTCCACCCATTTCCTTTTCCTTATGACTTCTCTGCCATTCCTGCTATCTGTATCTATAACGGATGTTTGATATCAGCACCCCGTCTCAGTTCCTCATACTCTCTATATTCAACAGTGTTGTGTGCTATTGTTTCTATCTCCTCACAAAAGCTACAGTTCTTGTCCTACCACATCCATGTAAGTATAAGCGCAAGCCTACAGGAACTACCACGTGCAGATCTTGTAGCTTCTTGTAGCTTCCTTATTTTCTTATGTTACTTACGTACTATGTTCTTCAGAGGTTGCGAAAACGTAACCATGGGCTTTATTTTGGACATACGATTAGTATTAACCAAAGACTACTCTATACTGGACTTGCTACTCGTGCCCCGCGCCAACCCGCCCATGACCAGTGGAGGCCAGTTTTGCGATTCCTGACATTTTCGAACATCACCCCCATTTCCCTTCCTGTGGTTTATCAGTATAAATGATATACCGTTATCTTCGCAAATGTTTGTTCTATAAATTTATCAAATAAAAAACATTAAAATACACTAAAGAAATGACATTATGAGAGAGAACTTAATATTCACTTAAACTCTTCGCCATTTAATATTTTGCGAGAAAACATTTTAGATGAAACATATCAATAGAAGCGGATTTTCATTAGCTTTCCATTGATATATTTCGTTTTCTGATACATTAATTAGGACCATACATATATTAGCGTTAACTAAAAAAATAGCATCATCAATCGGATCGGCAAGTAAAAAAGTGTTCCATGAATACAGTAGACTATGGTTTATCAGTATAAATGATACACTGTTATCTTCTTAAATGATTGTTCTATAATATTATCAAATAAAAAACTGTAAAATACACTAAAGAAATGCCATTATGAGACTGAAGAAATATGCATGAACCGGGTAATTTTCCCGCTTGATGAGGTTATTTATTTAGTTAACGCTAATTTATGTATGGTTCTAATTCATTTATCAGTCAACGAAATATATCAATAGAAAGCTAATAAAATTCCGCTTCTATTGATATGTTTCACGTAAAATGTTTTTTCGCAAAATATTAAATGGCGAAGAGTTTAAGTGAATATTGAGTTCATCCATATTTCTTCACTCTCTCATAATGTCATTTCTTTAGTGAATTTTACAGTTTTTTATTTGATAATATTACAGAACAAACATTTACGAAGATAACGATATATCATTTATACTGATAAACCATAGAAAGGGAAATGGGAGTGATGTTCGAAAATGTCAGGAATCGCAAAACTGGCCTCCACTGGAAATAGCCCAAAATGAGTAGCAAGTCCAGTATACAGTAGTCTTTGTATTAATGAAATTATAGTCCTGTGATATGATTGTGATATGACAATGATGACAGGCGTTAATTATTATCTGATTGTAATGTACTGTACGTGATTCAGTCCTATTGTCGCCGTCACCACTATCAATGTTGCCAAGATCACAGATTCACACCACAATCACTAACATTGTTATCAACATTTACTATGATGCCCATTAGGTTTTGCGAGAGAGAGAATTAGAGCGAGACGAGAGAAAATTTGAGCGAGACAAGAGAATGAGAAATTTAGAACGAAATGAGAGAATGACCTGCTATACCTGCCGCCCCTGCCGCCAGTAACATGACTTTTCAAAATGAAATGATAAAAATTAATGATATTCTTTTGTATTTCAATATCAAGTTCATCTGATCAGAACTTTTATTTTCTTCTTTTAGGATGCTGTAATTGGGAACTCTGTAGTGTAGTGGTTAGCACGCTCGGCTTACAACCGAGAAGTCCCGGGTTCGATCCCCGGGCGGAGCGAAAGATAGATGGGTGGTCTTTCTTAAATCCCTAGCCCCTGTCCACCCAGCAGTGAATGGGTACCGGGTGCCAGCCGGGGGTTTGTAACCTCCCCCCCGGGTGGTGGCTTCGGCCAACACTAATATGCAGCAGCGGTAGATCACTATGGCTCTGAGGCATTATCCTCTAAACAAAACAAACAAAAACAAACAAAACAATTACGCTACCCAGTATTTCGTGATAAGCAATAAATCTATAGGACGACATATTGTAAATCAGCATCCGGTGCAGGTATCCGGTGCCAGGGATTATCCGGAAGGTGATTACCCAGCTAACACACTTATGTATTTTTTACGTAATATAAAGGTAGCGGTTTTGTAACTTTTACGTAGCAAAAATACGTAACTAGTACGAATTTGTGTGGACGCCCAAGTGCGCCCTAACTACGTATTTCACTACGTAACTGACAACCTTTATACAACCTTTTGGGAACCATTTGTACGTAACTACAACCTTTTGTACTACCTTCTGATCACGTACCAATCACCTTCTCACAACCTATTTGCTACATCCCATTACGTTTTTGCTACGTTACTACTACCTTCAGCAAGCACATTGCCACAACCTTCCTGGTTGAACGTGCCATTACCTTTCTGCAACGGTTCTTGCTACAGCTCCTTCCGTTGCAGAAACCTTGCCACTAGCTGTTGTCTATGTGCATTAAAAGAAAGGTAAAGGATGTGGTTATGTGACTAAGGGCAGTAAGCTAGTGCCCACCCTGTTTATGAGGTGATCATTATGTCTTGCCACAGTAGGTTAGCTTTTACTTAATGGTCCTCGTGCCAATGTGAAAATATATACTCCTTCAGATATATTTGAATCCTACAAAAATAAAAATCTAAGTAGTCCCAATATCCCATAATATCATGTATGTGACTTTTTTATTGATTATAGTTTTGAATATATTTTAAGTTTACCATATAAAAGTTTGAAATCATTACATTTGATTATATAATAAGCATAACAAATAATACAATTTGATATACTAGAACTTATAATTGTATACCGTATTAATTAACATTTTCTCTAATATGAACCTATTAGAAAACGTTTCTACATAGACTATAATAAGAAACAGTACATGCATAATAACCTTGGGGCCCTGCCTGAAATTTACTATTTACTTCAAATTAAATTTCTTCATCCAAGCAACCGTATTTTGAATGTAAACCATATGTATTTCCGTCACAAAATCGTAAATATAAAAAAAATATTAAAGATGCTATACACGTGCTAAAAACGTTATACTTACGCATCTTTAACATTATGTATCCACGTATTCATTATGTATTATATAACGTTTTGAATCCTCTAATATCACGTTACATCAGGATGTTATAAGTACGTAATTGAAACGTAAAACCACTACGTAATATATTAGTAGAAGAAACACGTATTACTATAACGTCTTAATTACGTTGAAAAAACGTATCGTAGCGACGTAACCAAACACTACCTAAATACAACATAGACAATTCAAGAGTGTACGTATGATTTAGGTATATATTACGAATTTTCCTAACGTTACCAAAACACTACCTTCTCAAAACGTAAGGTTTCCGTAGTGTGTTTGCTGGGTAGAGGCTCATATGCCGCCCCTCTGTGTCCTCCGATGCACTCGCCGTCGAATGTTCGATTAACTCTACCTGCGATTGGGAGTGCATCGGAGGACACAGGGGGGCGGCATATGAGCCTTTAATCACAGGCGACACCATAAAAATCCTGCCTGCGCCACCACGGACGCGGGCCAACCATCCGAGCCCTCAAGTGAACCTCCAGGACCTACCATCCTACCCCTGGAGGTCACTGCCTACAGGCGTGGTAGGTACAAATGTAATAAAAAAAGAAGTCCCATGGTGAGAGAGAGAAATTATGCGATGCGAGCTGATGAAAATGTCATATCTATAGATTTGTTATCGGGAAGCGAAGGAGATAAGGAAGCAGCAACCATGTCACCACCAGTTACGAGGCGGCGGGCGTGAGCGGTGACTGTGGTGGCTTGTTGGGGGTAGCGGGAATCGAACCAAGACACCTGCTGCTCTTATAAACATATCTTAGAGGCCTTCGAGTGATGTTATATCCCGCGTAAAGAAATAAACATGGTGGATTCACGGATCAGTCTTTGTGGAGCGAGATTTGGACAGTGTTGGGTGGGCAGTGATTGAAAACGCACACACATACATACATACACACACACACACACACACACACATATACTGGAGGGCGGTGTGAGGGGTCTAGAGTGCGAGTGTGAACGGTTAGGCTACCTCGAAAGTGTGAGCTCCTGCGAGTACCTACTAAGAACATAAGAAAATAAGGAAATTACAAGAGGCCGTGAGACCAAAACGAGGTAGTTCCTGATACTTAACACTACCTACATATAGAGATCCACCTTTCATCCCCATCCATGAAATTATCTAGCCTCCTTTTAAAGCTCCTTATTGACTCCGCACTGACCACCTGACGACTTGATACTATGGAAGGTGCACATCAAGTCTTGGTGGGGTTCTGTCTAGCCATGACTGTCTTGCTGGTGACTCTCTGCCTCTCCCTGCCTTCCTCCCCTCACATGATGGCAGTCCAGGAGGCAATGCGGTGGGTTAATTAACATAGTCTACCTTCCAAACTTACACGTTCCTGTTTTCTATTTTAAGGATTTTGCACGTTTCATGACGTGTATTTCTCACATTGTGCTAGATATATTTTGCAGTAATAAAAATAATCCTTCAAAAAATCAAGTAATATCACTCAAGGATGTTAATAAAGTCCTATTTGCCATTTGCGTTTGCTATAACCTATTTGTAGCACGGAAGTATAGATGTCCTCTTTTGTTATCCAGTTCAAAATCTTAATCCAGTTCTTCTTAATCTTAATCCAGTTCTTCTTATGTTCTTATGTCTTTTTTTGTCACCCAGTTCAAAATCTTAATCCAGTTCTTCTTAATCTTAATCCAGTTCTTCTTATGTTCTTATGTCCTTTTTTGTCACCCAGTTCAAAATCTTAATCCAGTTCTTCTTAGTTCTCATGTTCTTTTTTTTACCCAGAGCAAGACCACATTTTGTTCGGGAAAATTTCACGCTGACAATCGAGGGGCCCACGGTGAACCCAGTGGTAGGCCAAATCACCTGGCTGGAGGATCTCTCGTGGAAGGACCCGTCGGTGTGCAACGGGAGTGACCCCTTCGTCCTGGCCATGGTCATCACGGCTGTCGAGAACTTCCAGCAGAGGGATAGAGTTAGGACCACCTGGGCTAAGCCTGAGTTCTTCCAATACACTGGCCTCAAGTGAGTGTTATTATTATTATTATTATTTTATATTTTTTTATGTTGGAGCCTATAGCGCCTGTAGGCTTCTTCTTCTTCTTCTTCTTGTGACCTTTGACGCTTCGTATCGCTTCATATGTCCTGTTAAGTATTAGGTTCATAGGCAATTCTTCTTATTTTCTGGTTATAAGTCTGGTTGGTTTCCTAATAGTTAGATCATAATACAGGAACTAAACACTCAAGAGTCAGAAGGGGTCATGCAATTATTGGTGTATCGCTACGTTACTTTGACATTTTAATCAATTTTGCGGCCTCATATGTAGTAGTATGTAAATCTAAGTAAACAGTTACACATAGTCACATACCCAGACATCTTTACCATCGGCGATCGACATGCAAGTTGTGTTTGATAGTTGATAGCTACAACCTCGGTCTCGTTTAAGCAAACCACAGACCTCCACTTGACGTCAAACATATCAGAAAGGAAATTCCTCTGCGTTACGGCAATGAATGACACACACACACACACACACACACATTCTTTCGGCAATCGTTAACGCGGTGGCCGGATGGTTATAATCTGGGCGTGGTAAAGGTGTCTGGATAGTAAACAGTCCAATGGTTTAACAGAAAAATACAGCTCAGTTTTCACTCCCTAAAATAGCATAGTGGAAAGTTCTACTGATAACGTAACCAGAAGGAGGAAAAGTGATATGACAGAATCACGAACTTAATCGATCAACACATTTAGGAGAATGACAGTAACCTTAATCACACCAGTAACAAAATGTCCAGAAAAATTAATGTGCAGACAGATGGATAGAAACCGTCAGATAATGATTAAAGGTTTATGAAAAAAGTCTATGAAAAGTTTGTGATGTGTCTGACCGATAACAGTAAACCTTTCACTGATACTCTTTAAAAAAAAATGTATACTTTTTTTTTTTTTACATCACAAAGGACTGGCTAAGGTCAAAAAAATAAAGTAACTGAGTCAAAAAAGAAGTAACAAAAAGTCCGATTATGACTGAGACCAAGTAAGGAAACCAAACATTGCTACATGCGGAGGAGTAGAATATAAATATATAAATTGATAAATAAGTTATATATGTATTGCCTGTGTGTGTCCCTCAGAGCAGTGTTCGTAGTGGGCGCCACCAACAACGAGACGCTGCAGGAATCTTTGGATGAGGAGATTGACGCCTACGAGGACATCATTCAGAGTGACTTCATCGACACCTACAGGTATAGAATCTTCTTTGGAGTCTAAAGTAAAAAAAAAAAAAAATAATTCAAACAAGTTTTTTGTTTACATCAAGCTAAGTGTAAAAAAGAAAGAAAGAAAGAAAAAAAAAGTAACCAAAAGTCTGCTAGCTACCAGTCAAGCGTATTAGTAGCTTTTCACGTTTCTTACATGTTGAGCTCTTGGAATTTATGAGTTTTTCCATACACCATCTTAACCCCTTGAGGCCCAGAACGTAATTTCCATTGTAATTTGGGTACCCTTAGACGATTTTTAGTGACTATAAGTAATGTTTTATAGCTATGACCTGTTTAGTATCCTTGTCCACTAGCTAATTTGGTATATTCAGTGACTTTTCGTAATTTTATGGCTAACAACAGACGATTTTATATAGCCAAGGAAAGATCTGGGCGTGAAGGGGTTAAATGTATTTTCTTGGAAACGTTAAATTTTCATCACTTAAATATTTTGTGTGTGTTCATTCCAACATTGTTTCTGTCTCCACATTTTTTTTCATCATGTCGTCAATAAGTAGTTAGTCTTCAATATCTTTCAATGCAAGGTTCCAAATTCTTAAAATATTCTTTCAAAATTATCGATGTACAGGCGAGAAATTACCTCTCGAACAATTTCAGATCCCGATTCGAATTCGAACGATAATTCAGATTCGAACGGTACTATTTCCCTGTTCTTCTTCTTCTTCTTCTTCTTCTTCTTCTTCCTTCCCTACGTATGTTACATTTCATCATTATTTTAGTTCATTAAGTCTCAGCCTATAAGTATTCCTTCTTTATTGTTTTCTTTCTTCGTTCGTCTGTTTGTCTTTCTTCTTTGTTTTAACTCATTCTATTTCCTAACTCATTATATTTCCTAACTCATTCACTTTTCATCCTCACGCTACCTTATTTCTTCTTCTTCTTCTTCTTCTTTCTTCTTCTTCTTCTTCTTCTTCTCATCATTATCATCATATTTCTCCCGTCACAGGAACCTATCATACAAGACCGTGTCGTTGCTGTCCTGGGTCCGAGACTATTGCCCAAGAACGCCCTTCATTGCCAAAATAGACGACGATGTAGTGGTCAATCCCTTCAACCTGCGCCTGTACTTACACAAACACCTTCTTACCAACCCGTCTCCTAAAAACATCCACGGGCGGGCCAGGTTCAGGGCCAAGCCGATGAGGAACAGCAAGTGGGCGGTGACGAAGGTGAGAAATCGGGGGTCTAGTCGAAGTGGAAGTCTTTACCGAAGTGTATCGGGGTTTGTTTTGGAGTGAATTATAGAGGGGGAGAGTGTTTCTTCTACTTATATAGGGTATAGGGAAGGATGGAGCGCGGAAGGAAATACGAAGGGGGAAGGATGGTTAGAGGTCCGAGGATTGGCATGGATAGGGGAGGACAAAAGGAGATGTTATCGTAAAGAATCCTAAAGATCCTAAAGAATTATAGAGAGGGAGAGTGTTTCTTTTGATTAGTGGGATGGAGAGAGAAGGGAAATACGAAGGGGGAAGGATGGTTAGAGGTCCGAAGTATGCCATGGATAGGGGAGGACAAAAAGTTACGTTAGACATAAAAATGATGATTAGAAGTCTAGGATCAAGGCAGCATAGATTGATTGCTTGGCAAGTGTTAATTTGGTATAAACAAAATAGATGTTGATACCATTAAAATTTTATGGGAGACTTTAGTTCAGGTGATGGAATGAATTATTGGGTGGTGGAAATGATCATAGGTTAAACGCTGCACTCCGAGGGGGATCAAATACCTGGGAAAAGGATTTAGCATCAGAAATCAGCATCAAGGATTTAGCATCAGTAGGATCACCAGTAAACACGGAAAGGAGTAGTTGCAGCAGCTAGCATTTGATAATTTTTTGGCATGTCTGTCTGTACACTCTTAGAAAAGAAGGGTAGGAAAAGGGTAGAAAAAGGGTATTTGTAGTGATGAAATACTGCTACCCTTTTTCTACCCTTACAAATATACCCTTTCGGATCGACGCAAATATACCCTTTTGTAACCCTCTCGTCTAAAAAGGGTAGATAAAGGGTAGATGAAGGGTATAATCGGCAGCATCTATCCTCCAGCCTGGACATAGGGTTTAAAAAGGGTAGTGATGGTGCGATGTAACAATTCGACCCTTAATGTACCCCCCATTTCTGAGAGTGTATCCTCTACATTTCTGTATAACACATTCAACGTATTTGCTACTCAGGAGGAATATCCAGACGAGAGGTATCCGCCTATCGTGCTGGGTTCGGCCTACATCGTGGACCGCAACGCAGTGGACGTACTGCTGGCCTATGTGCCCTACGTGCCTATGCTGTGGCTCGAGGACGTCTACCTGACAGGGCTGGTGGCGAAGAAGGCGGGAATCAAACTGAAGCAAACTGAAAGGACGCTGTACACTAAAAGAGTCACCCGAAAACTGTACTTTGGTTCAGTGACGTTCCTTATTGACCCTAAAGAGAAGGACTATGATGTGGCGTGGCAAGGCATCATGAGGTACTCCCATAAAGTCATCAGCAAACTAAAGAAAAATGGATGATATGGTGTGGCTGTGAAAGTCATGTGAGATTGTTAGCCAAAGAATTTCAGTGAGTGAAGAAAAAGAGATACTGTTATAGATCTGTGGCATAAATTGGTTTTATGATAAAGACGAAAGACGTGTTTTTATGTGAGATTTTCTATAACTGGAAGGAAAATAATGACTAAGTTACTGGCCACTTTAATCCAACTTCATCATTAAGGATTTCTTGTGGTCAAATAGAGAATTGTTTCGTCCTGAGTTTGCGGTAAGGCCGGAGAATCATCGGGAATCGTACGGCCGGGCTATCGTCGATTCGAAGTTACTGCCGTTTACGTCTACCAAGTACTCACTCGCCTCTCATGGGTTTTATTTCCAGCATGTAACTGATTTTTGTAGTTTCAAGGACGATGTTTATTCTTTGTGGTAGCGGGAATAAAACATCTGAATCGACAAGAATCACGTTCCGGCATCTTGAGGCGTGGCCATGACCTGCTAAACCAAAAGGACTTGACCACTAACTTACTAACTAACTTATCTAGTCTTGGCTAACTTGGCTAAGTGGAATATTGGTAGTTAGCAGCTTGTGGTCGTCTGACAGATACCTACAAAGACGGTTAACCCCTTGAGGCCCAGAACGTAATTTCCATAGTAATTTGGCTACCATCAGACGATTTTTAATGAGTATGAGCAATATTTTATAGATATAACCTGTTTAGTATCCTTGTCCACTAGCTAATTTGGTATATTCAGTTACTTTTCGTAATTTTATGGCTAACAACAGATGATTTTATATAGCAATGGTAAGATCTGGGCGTGAAGGGGTTAAGAACGGCAAAAAGAGGATAAATGAACCTACTGGAATTCTAAATCCTGCGGAAATGAGAACCCCGAGGGAGCGAACGCACCTGTCACTCTTCACACGACGTAATACTCAGAATATGACTTGGTGCGAGCGCCAAGGTAGGAAGGTGTCGTCTTGAACCATCCGCCCTCCGCCCCTACCAACCTCTTCAGTCTTCCGGCCTGCCCCTTACCACCCATCCTCAGTCTGTGGGCATACTACATAGGTATCAAGACGAGCAGTGTGGAAGTATGTTGATAGCGTGAGTGACGTTTTGAAGACTTATATACCCAGCAAAACCAGGTGTCCGGGTTCCCATGACTTGGCTTCACTTCGTCTACGTGTGTGTGTGTGTGTGTGTGTGTGTGTGTGTGTGTGTGTGTGTGTGTGTGTGTGTATGTGTAGTGTGTGTGTGTGTGTGTGTGTGTTACTCGTCTACGGTTTTGATTACGTTCTGCACTCGTGATCGCCAGCTATTGCCCTCCCGAAAAGAGCTTAAATCTCATAAAAAAACAATCTATGGGTATGGCTCGGACCTCGCACACCTATATTCCCTTACACATAGATGCAGTAGATGTGTGTGTATGTGTGTGTGTGTGTGTGTGTGTGTGTGTGTGTGTGTGTGTGTGTGTGTGTGTGTGTGTGTGTGTGTGTGTGTGTGTGTGTGTGTGTGTGTGTGTGTCGCGTGGCACAAGATACGGAGTGACGGACTTATCTCCTTCGTGCGTTTAGGGCAGAGGACGCGGAAAGACTGAGGATACTTACGTCGGACTAACCAAGACTTAATTGTGCTTAACACTGCACTGTAAACACAGAATTGCCGAAATCTTGTCGCTGTGACAAGATCGGCCTTCGTCATTATAGTCTGACAAGAAAACTCGTCACACTCACAAGATCTCTTCCTCATTGTCTTCTGCACATGACAAGTTCTAATCTTGTCATGAAATCTTGTCATGAAATTCAACGTACTCGTAAAATATTTTTTTATGTAATTCAATAATTTACTTTGTATATAATTTTATATAATAATACTATAATTATAATAATTATAATATTCATAATATTATAATAAATTATAATAATTATAATAATTATAATAATAATAATATATAATAATTTTACTTTAATTTTACTTGATTGAAATATTTTCAGTTAATAATAAAAAAAAAAATCAAATAGTCCATCTCTCTATCTATCAATCTATCTAATTATATATATCCATCCATGGATATATATATCCATCCATCCATCCATCTATCTGTCAATCTTAATTGATATGCCTGTATATCAATATATATGCCTTAATACATATGCCTGTGCTCACACAGCATCACCTGTGGTGTGGTGCGGTGGTGTGGTGTGGTGTGGTGTTCTCACCATGCTCTCCCTCCCTCATGCGCACACACACACACATACACACACACACACACACACACACACATGCACATAAATATATATTAATTACGATAGAAAATCGGGTTAATCGGGTAAGATAGAAATATCTTTATGTACATTATATTTAATATACCTGTCGTAAGAAGGTTGGTTATAACTTGGATGTAACCATCCAAGTTATAACCGGTTGGTTTTTATATATAAAAATAAAGTGTGTAAATAATTATGCCTATGTTATGCTTATTGATATTCATGTTATAATTTATTTTTTATTTACTTCTTTTATTTACTTCTTTTATTTAATTTAAAATAATTATTAATTATTTATTATTTACTTCTTATTAACCCTTTCTTTTTATTAACCCTTTACGATTAACACGTACCCTTAATTATTTATTTATTATTTTTATATCTTTAGTACCTGAGGGCTAGGGTCTGGTCTCAGTGCCTGGGTGGTGGGCGTGGTGGGCAATGAACCCTTGGGTTGGCTAGGCGCTGGGGTGCGGTTGGATGGTGGTGGGGGTCTGGGTGACGGGCGGGCCTGGGGGCTAGGGTCTGGGGTCCGATGCGAGAAGGCAGATACGCACGGAGTGAACTCAGATACGCCCCTTCAACCGGATCCATCATGTGGACCCCTAACCTAACCCTTGACCTTTCCATCACTTTGACCCTACCTGTCATCACGTCGACCTGAGCAACCTATCCTGACCACGACCGTTGAACCACCCATATGACGTCGACCGTCTTTAAACCTCCCCCATCAGATAAAAACCCGACCCATTCTTTTTTACGTACCTTTACAACCCTTTTATTATTTTCTTTTTTTTTTTTTTTTATTATTTTTTTATTTTTATCTCTCACCCCACGTCTCCCCCATATTTTTCCCTTCCCTTGGGCCGGGGAGGGGGGTTTTTTTTTGAGGGGGTCGGGGTGGGGGGGGGATTAGGTGGGGGGGCTCTCACCACCAGTTCCCTTCCCCTGGCCAAGGGGGGGAGGTGGGGGGCGGGAGGGGGGAGGGGGGGGGGGGATTCTATCAGTTCCCCCCCCCTGGCCGGGGGGAGGGAGGTAGATGGGCGGGGGAGGGGATGGGGGGGGGGTTGGGGGGGGGGGTTCCTCTCCCCATTTTTTGCCTATCAGTTCCCTTCCCTTGACCAGAGGGATGGGGGTGCAGACCACCAGGGGGTTTTTTGAAGGGGGGACGGGGTCCGACTCTAAAATATCCGTAAAGGATTGGGCGGGAATCGAACCCATCACCTTTTTTTTGGGCTTTTGAAGCGAGACCCCCGAGAAAAAGGGGCCTGTTACATCCCGGGTGAAAGGCGTGACGTCAAGCTGAGGATCTCCCGCGCGCGACACCGATACCATGGCCCAGTCTTTTTGTGTCTACATACAAGGCGGTCAGGGCGTGTGTATGTGGGCGTACTTTTATCTTTTTTGCTTTTTTTACGGCAGGAGCTTTTTTCAAAGTTACCAGCAAGATGCCGCCCCTTGTCTGTGTGCCCAATTGCAAAAAACTAAAAAAAACGCCCCAGAGTGAGTATACCCTTTTTCCCCAAGAGACAAGGTGCTTGCCAGCCATGGTCAGATCAACGGGACAATTTTCCCCGACGGCCATTAGCGGGGTGAGTTATGATCTTTGTAGTTTTTGTAGTAGCTTATAGCTAAAAGAAAGAAGTGAGACGGTAAGTCTAGCATATCTGCAACTTTAAGGCATACAAAACAAAAATGTTTGAGCTTTACAAATGGCGGATGCTATTTCAAAACAAATATTACTAATTTTTTGGAATTATCATTTGGTTGTTTTACGTTATAATTCACCCCGTCACAGTAGTGGGATCATGCTCCCTTTGGCTGAAAAGTTTTTGAAAATGAAGGTTTAGCAGCGGCACTCGTGAAAAAGTGGTTCCGAATGTGGGTGTTTCGTGAAATATTGTCAGCGCGAAATCCTGTAGACCCTCCATTCACCTCTCTTATTTCACGGGGGTTATACGATTTAAAATGCTGCCTGTACATGTTACAACCCCCAAAGGGGGCACAGCTTTCCATGGAACACACAAGTAATAATATTTACTCATAAGAAAAAAAATTTTCCTCAAAAGTAAGCCTTTTTTGGGTGTGGGTTTTGGGTTCAAAATCTTTTTTCTAATACCAGGCTTAACTACTCTCTAAAAAATATGATCTCGGTACTCTGTAACATGCTTTGGGGCAGCAGTTTTCTGTAAAACCAGTGAAATATGGAGGGTCAAAGGGTTTCGCGCATTGACAACTTCCGCAAAAATAGGACCCACATTCTCCACGGTTCCCCAGCACCTCGAAGAAGGTGATAAAAAAGTTTTTACATTTACATAATTATCCATTGGTACCATACTAGAGATGTCGATGAAGTTGGGGGTAACACCCTTAGATCGGTGATTTTTTTTGATTTTTAAGTGTTGTGGGTTTTTTGTTGTTGATCCCCCCCTTTTTGTGCTTATATTGTGAATGCTCTTGTAAATTTTCTTGGCTTTTTTGTTGCTAATCAATGTTCTTGCTGTTTCCTTTTTTTCCACATCATAACAAAGTTTGTTTCTTCCATCTATCCTGTTCATCTGCTAGGATTTAAAATGTTGAAGTTTTTAAGCTTTTGTCAGTGGTTGTCTTTAAAAAGTTTAAGGGGTTTCCTTAGTCTTTAATCCTCCAGTAAAAGGAAGTGTTCTAAAGTTTTCCCGCGTCCAGTGTTAAGTGTCTGCTGTGTTCCCGAGGGTGTGTCTGTTCCGTAGTTTTGTTTATTTTTAGTGTTTTTTGCTTCTGCATCTTTTCAAAGTTGTAGTGGATTCATCATTTTTATAAAAGTCTTTCTTTTTGTGTGTTTTGTATGTTCGTAATCTAAGTGTCTCTTTTTAAGTAGTTTGCTTTCCATTTTTTGGGATATGCCTTTTAATTGTCATTATTGGTTTTTACTATCCAATTGGGATTGTTGGTATTTTGCTCTTTTAATAAGTTGACTGTTTCACTTGCTCTTGCTGTAAATGAGTGCAAAGTCATGTTTAGGGGACCTGATTCACTTTTTGCTAAAATAAGGACTCTGCTAAAAAAATGCGGGGTAAAGCATATCCCTCTTTAAAACCAATATTTGTTTGGTTAGGTGTGGAGATTATATTTTATCATTAAGAACAGGATGTTTTAACCATTGCAACCTTGCCTTATTCCCCTGGTGACATCCTGTTGTTATATCCATGTTTTGATACGGTGGTCTGTCATTTAGGTATATGTCACTTAGACGTCAATTTGTGTGGATGTATCCTGAACTTTTTTAGGGGTTCAATTAGGGTTTCTTTTTACACGTCGAAAGGGTTTCTGAAATCTATAGCGATGGGTTTTTAATGGTCTCTTCATCTTGAAGACCACCACACCACCCCCCATACCCCCACCACCACCACACCACACCACCACCCCCCCAACCCACCACCACCACCACACCACCCCCACCACCACCACAACAACAACACCCCACCACCACCACAAACCACACACCACAAAAACCACCCCCACCACCCCAACAAAAAACAAACCACACCACCACCACCAAACC
>JACEEZ010013164.1:190000-195000 GCA_016584305.1 Chionoecetes opilio
GAGAGAGAGAGAGAGAAGAGAGAGAGAGAGAGAGGAGAAAGAGAGATGAGAGAGAGAGAGAGAGAGAGAGAGAGAGAGAGAGGAAGAGAGAGAGAGAGATAGAGAGAAGAGCAGAGAGAGAGAGAGAGAGTAGAGAGGGGAGAGTATAGAGAAAGGAGGAGAGAGAGTGAGGAAAGATTGAGAAAGAGAGATTTTTTTTAAAACATATATATATATATATCTCTATAACCTATATCTATATATATAATAAATAATTTCCTTTATTTTTCCTCAGGGTGTCTCAACAATGAATGGATAACGTCATGGAAAATCTGGATAGTTTTTTTTCGTTGTTAACAAGAAGCCAAAGTTGTAACACTCGGTAGCAGCAATATACGACAGTGGATGGGTGGAAGATCTCAAAAAAAACAACTTGTTAGTTGTGACTAAGAAACACTTGTTCTGCAATACGGGATCACGGAAGATAAACTTGTCACCCTGACAAGATCGTAACTTTGTCCAACCATGACAAGATTGTGTTCGGAGTCAACAATGACAAAAATTTTTATGTTTGACTACTATGTCCAACCAAATGTAGGACAAGATGCCTATTCTTGTCATGGAAGGACGGTCAAATCTTGTCATGTTTGTGACGAACACAATCTTGATCAATTTGTTGACAAGATTTAGAACTTTCCAGTGTGAGCAATAATTTATCTTGTGAATTTTAGACATGTTCGGCATAAAAAGCCTATTCTTGGTCCACTGACAAGGTATTTCTAAAAGCGTGTGTTGTAAATAAGTGTAGAAAGATATTAGATAAATAATCAGCGCCAACTATAATCACTTGCACAAACAAACGTGGCATGCAGGAACTAATCATGACAGAATTGTTCAGCTCTGTCCACTATGATGTTTGTTGATAACACGAATAAGTCAAATCTTCTTCATGGTAGATTCCTATAGATGGCACTCGCAGAATTGTATATATTATTGCCTTAAAAACAACGAATCACCTTTGTATCATACTTTATTATTATGTACTGTTTCATGTTATTTATATTATACTTATCACTGTTCATGATAGCCGACAGACACTAAAACGTACAACACATCACAGCTATTATAATAAAAAGATTGTGCAGTAGCATAATACACTGGGGATAAGTAGAGTTTTCTCCACGACGAACCTAATGAACATATGAGACAATCCATATAATCCTTTAGGCTGACGCTCTGGGCACTCGAGTACGTTCAAGGCGGTGTGTGTGTGGGTGTGTGTGGTGTTGCGCCATTTGAGGGCTTTCAGCGGATGTGTATAATGAATGGATATTTCCTAAATCTCTCTCTCTCTCTCTCTCTCTCTCTCTCTCTCTCTCTCTCTCTCTCCTCTCTCTCTCTCTTCTCTCTCTCTCTCTACCTCTTGAAAACACGCAACACTAACACCTCCCTCAAATTTAAACAGGCAACAGGGAGATAGAGAGAGATAGAGAAGATAAAAAAAAGAATGAGATGAGAGAGAGATGAGAGAAGAGAAATAGGTAATGGACGGGGGGGAGGGAGGGGCTAACAGGTAGGCTAAAACATTTCCCAAACGAAAAGAGTAATGAGCGATACCACTACCACCACCCCCCACCACCCCATCCCATCCACCCCCACTACCACGCCTACCCTACCCTACCCCTACCACAGCCATCCACTACCACTCCACCCACTACAAAAGCCCCAAACCCTACCCATACACCCCTACCCATACAAAAAACTACCACAGCACTATATACCACTACCACCACATACCACCCCCACCCCAGCCCCCCCAACCACATAACTTCAAGGGATCCAGAAAATTAAACAAACCAGTGATAGCTATAGTGGTCCTGGTGGGTTTGGGGTGTGTGGTGTGTTGTGTGTGTGTTTTGTGTGTGGGGTGTTTTGTGTGTGTGTTTTTGTGTGTGTGTGTGTGTGTGTGTTGGTGTGTGTGGTTTGGGGTGTGTTGTTTAAATTCGAAATTGGTTTATTAGTTTCTTCTCACACGTAAATAATATACAAACAGTCGTATTTATTTTATCTCTTCTGCTTCTCTCTAGTTAGAATGCTCACTATGATATGTAATGGAAGCAAACACTACCGTCAATAATACTCTAGTCGCCACTGCACTAATGTCACCAGGCGCCATATATTACAAATTTTAACATCACTACAGATTTGTATGTGCCACTAAAGAGACATGCACAGTATTTTATATTATGTATATGTCTTCAGTGGCACATGCAAGTCTGTAGTGATGCTAAAATTTGTTATATTCGCCTATAAAATTCCCCTGGCGACATTAGTGCAGTGGCGACTATATGTAATGTTATTGACGGAAGCAGTGGCCTTTCAGTATTTAGTAAAAAGCTAAATTATTTAGTAAAGACGTAAAATAGTATTAAGAATGAAAAATCACAAAATTGAAACATTTAGCTGTGACCTTTCAGTATTTGGCGCACAAACTCTGCTCGGTTCAGGTCGAATAAGGTCAGGTCATATAGTGTTTCCTTTACATTCCATCTCGCCTCGATACCTCATGCCTCGCTGCCTCCCTCACCCAGCCTTACCAACGGCACCTGGCACTGGAGAGATAGATAGATAGATAGAAGTGAAGTGAAATAGCCAAGGGAAGAGTTGACAAAATTGTTAACTAAGGAGACGAATTTGAAGAGGACCTATGAAGCGATACTAAGCGTCAAAGGTCACAAGAACACGATATGTTATTGACCACACCATACTACAGTTTATATGATCACAGATAGATAGATAGATAGATATTTTATTGACCACACCATACTACAATTTATATTATCACAGACAGATAGATAGATAGATAGATAGATATTTTATTGACTTCAACATATTACAATTTATATTATCACAGACAGATAGATAGATAGATAGCTATTTTATTGACCTCAACATACTACAATATGCAACTGATAGAACACAACAGCTCAACGTAGAAGAGGCAGACTTGGCTCCGAGCTTCCTAATCGAAGGTCATTAGCATTGGAATGACCCTCAACATCCTTAGAGACTCCCCTGATATACCTCTCCTTGTCTCTCCTCAAAGGCCTGAAAACCTACTCGACACACACATCCATATCAACCCAGATCTTCAAGGTTTAACGCTGAGACTTGGGAGTAAAGCCAAGTTACTCCTCGACCTCTGCTACACCCTAACCACGGCTCTCCTCAACACCTTTAATTAAGAGTCTCGCGTTTGACAGCATCACGTCCTTGCAAGATCCTCACGGGTGCGGTTCATTAAGGTGAAGTCCTTTGAGGATGTCATGGTACGTTCCTCGCCTTGCCTCAGATGATCAGATCCTACGTATTTTATGTTATACACTCTTAGAAAAAAAGGGTAGGAAAAGGGTAGAAAAAGGGTATTGTAGTGATGAAATACTGCTACCCTTTTTCTACCCTTATAAATATACCCTTTCGGATCGACGCAAATATACCCTTTTCCAACCCTCTCGTCTAAAAAGGGTAGATAAAGGGTAGATGAAGGGTATAATCGGCAGCATCTACCCTCCAGCCTGGACATAGGGTTTAAAAAGGGTACTGATGGTGCGATGTAACAATTCTACCCTTAATGTACCCTCCATTTCTGAATGTGTACTTGGTGACTCTTATAATGACGGATGATCGAGCGGGAAAATATAATATTTGACGAAGCAATTTTTCATGATTTACAGTATAGTAGAAGGAAATCACGTTATTTCCTCCTTTGTCTTCTTTCCTTCGTCTACTATCTTTATCATAATCATTATCCTCATTATTGTTTACACTGCGTCGTGGTGAGATTTTAACCCCTTAACGCCCAGATCTTTCCTTTCATATAATTATAAAATCGTCTGTTGTTAGCCATAAAATTACGAAAAAGTAACATACTCTACCAATTTAGCTAGTGGACAAGGGTACTATACAGGTCATATCTATAAAATATTGCTTATATTCATTAAAATTGTCTAATGTTACCCAAATTACAATGGAAATTACGTTCTGGGTCTCAAGGGGTTAAAGCAGATGGAAGGATAAGGAAGATGCTTTTGTCACGTTTGCTATGGTCTCTTAATACATTTTTTCTCAAATTAATGTATACTAAAATAAGTATTACATGTGCACGCTTAGAATTCAGTTGAACCTTAAACATATGTTCACTATTTGATAGCGTAATTTGTTGGACGTATCGTGGTTATTGTGATGATATGAATTATAATAAGTTGTGAACCTGTGGTCAATAAGATATCTATCTATCTATCTATCTGTGATAATATAATTGTAATATATTGTGGCCTATAAAATATCTATCTATTTATCTATCTATGATCATATAAATTGTAGTATGTTGTGGCCAATAAAATATCTATCTATTTATCTGTGATCATACAAATATGAATGGTTACCAAAAGTAGTTGTGTAAAGCGATGTTTGGTATCAATTCAAATTTATAAAGACAATTCAGTCCTACAGGGAACTCATGCACATCAAGCCCACTGTATTGTAATGAAAAAAAAGTTTGACTGGTATGTTTTTGACCAACAAATATCCTGTTTTTTTCTCGTTGGGTTAAAAAAAAGGTAGAGCGTTGATTTGTTTTTAAAGACAGTTCATTGTTGTGTTATAAATAGGACGAGCTTATAGGACTTATAGGACGAGAGAAAGATAATGTTACAATAATCTCTCTCTCTTTCTCTCTCTCTCTCTCTGGTGCGTGGCAATTTGTGAGAGAAAAAGAGAGAGAAACCCCAGTTTTTCATCTTACTGAGTGGTCTAAACATTACTGTAATACAATTAAATACACATGATAGAGGAAAAAATATAGTAGTAGTAGTAGTAGTAGTAGTAGTAGTAGTAGTGGCAGTTGGGGTAGTAGTAATAGTAGTGGTGGTAGTAGTAGGCTGTCTCTCTCTCTTTTTTTTTTCTCTCTCTCTCTCTCTCTTTTCTCTTCTCTCTCTCTCTCTCTCTCTCTCTCTCCTCTC
>JACEEZ010013164.1:202500-207500 GCA_016584305.1 Chionoecetes opilio
AAGAAGCTGGATACACCTGCCCCACACTTCACAGCACTCTCAGTTCCAGAATACAGACCAGTTATCAAACCAATAGTCCTTGCAGGAATCCCTCGAAGTCGCAGAAGATCCCAGAGTGACTCACGATGCACTGAGTCAACGCCTTCTTGAGATCAAAAGGCTGCAGATCCCCTGTCGAAACTCACGTCGGCGTTCCACCAGGACACGAAGCGCTAGACTATAAATTCCTGAATTGAATATATAAAGTACTGTCATTGAATATATAAAGTACTGTCTTGAATAATAAAGTACTGTCATTGAATATATAAAGTTACTGTCATTGAATATATAAAGTTACTGTCATTGAATATATAAAGTTACTGTCATTGAATATATAAAGTTACTGTCATTGAATATATAAAGTTACTGTCATTGAATGTATAAAGTTACTGTAATTGAATATATAAAGTTACTGTCATTGAATATATAAAGTTACTGTAATTGAATATATAAAGTTACTGTAATGGAATATATAAAGTTACTGTAATGGAATATATAAAGTTACTGTAATTGAATATATGAAGTTACTGTATTTGAATATATAAAGTTACTGTCATTGAATATATAAAGTTACTGTATTTGAATATATAAAGTTACTGTCATTGAATATATATTGCTATTACCTTTCATGGTTCATTGCTAGTGTTATTTTAAATAGATGAATATTAACAAGTAAACTTAACCTCATAAACTTAAGCTCATGTTTGGAAAGATTTTGTTTATATTTACTCGTGGAGGATACGAGTGGCAAATCCTCACACACATTTGAACCAAACAACAACAACAACAATGATAACAACAACAACAAACCTAAATTAATTACTGGTCAGCAAACTCATAACCATTTATAACAATTTGTAACAACATAGGAAGATCTGCTATTTTGTTTGTTGTAAGAGAAGAGAAGTTTCAATTAACAGATTTATGAACCTGATAGAAACCCAAAAGCTATATGATTTTCTTTATTATCATTATTACCATTATTATTACTATCATCATTATCATCACACACCACACACACACCAAAGTTTAGCCTAGGCGCTGCTCTTCGACCCCTACAGCAGCCAGAAGCCCATACAAGGGGAAGCACTTAATTAGTTACGAGGGGACGAGGAGAGAGGGGAGGGGAGGGGAGAGGGGACGAGGAGAGAGGGGAGGGGAGAGGGGACGAGGAGAGAGGGGAGGGGAGAGGGGACGAGGAGAGAGGGGAAGGGAGAGGGGACGAGGAGAGAGGGGAAGGGAGAGGGGACGAGGAGAGAGGGGAGGGAGAGGGGACGAGGAGAGAGGGGAAGGGAGAGGGACGAAGGAGAGGGGAGGGGAGAGGGGACGAGGAGAGAGGGGAAGGGAGAGGGGACGAGGAGAGAGGGGAAGGGAGAGGGGACGAGGGAGAGAGGGGCGAGAGGGAGGGAGGGGACGAGGAGAGAGGGGAGGGGAGAGGGGACGAGGAGAGAGGGGAGGGGAAGAGGGGACGAGGAGAGAGGAGGGAGGGGGGGGAGGGGACGAGGAGAGAGGGGACGGGGACGAGGAGAGAGGGGAGGGGAGAGGGGACGAGGAGAGAGGGGAGGGTCCACGGCTGCCTCCAGACTAGACATATACTAAAGCACGTTGTAGTTCTTCTTGAGAGGAGGGGAGGTTTGGAGGGGTTTAGAGGTAAGGGGTGAGAAAGTGTAGTATAAAAGTATAGTATAGTACAGTGATAGTATTATAGTATAGTGTATAGTATAGTGATAGTGTAAAAAAGAAACTATAGGCATATTTTGATAACAAGAAAATAAGTTCTAGGGGTGTAAAGGGGGGTAGGGGAGGAGGGGAGGAAGGGGATGATCTTCTTGAGGGGGTGGGGGGGAGGAGGGATTGTTCTTCTTAAGGGGGGGAGGGGGACTGTTCTTCTTGAGGGGGGGAGGGGGGACTGTTCTTCTTGAGGGGAGGAGGGGGGACTGTTCTTCTTGAGGGGAGGAGGGAGGACTGTTCTTCTTGAGGGGAGGAGGGGGGGACTGTTCTTCTTGAGGGGGGGAGGGGGGACTGTTCTTCTTGAGAGGGGAGAGGGGGACTGTTCTTCTTGAGGGGAGGAGGGGGGACTGTTCTTCTTAAGGGGGGGAGGGGGACTGTTCTTCTTGAGGGGGGGAGGGGGGACTGTTCTTCTTGAGGGGAGGAGGGAGGACTGTTCTTCTTGAGGGGGGGAGGGGGGACTTCTTCTTGAGGGGAGGAGGAGGGGGGAGCTGTTCTTCTTGAGGGGGGAGAGGGGGACTGTTCTTCTTGAGGGGAGGAGGGGGTACTGTTCTTCTTGAGGGGGGGAGGGGGGACTTCTTCTTGAGGGGGGAGGGGGGACTGTTCTTCTTGAGGGGGGAGGGGGTACTGTTCTTTGAGGGGGGGAGGGGGGACTGTTCTTCTTGAGGGGGGGAGGGGGGACTGTTCTTCTTGAGGGGGGAGGGGGGACTGTTCTTCTTGAGGGGAGGAGGGGGGACTGTTCTTCTTGAGGAGGGAGGGGGGACTGTTCTTCTTGAGGGGGGGAGGGGGGACTGTCTTCTTGAGAGGGGGAGGGGGGACTGTTCTTCTTGAGAGGGGGAGGGGGGACTGTTCTTCTTGAGGGGGGAGGGGGGACTGTTCTTCTTGAGGGGGGGAGGGGGGACTGTTCTTCTTGAGAGGGGGAGGGGGGGGGGACTTGGGGGGGGGTCTTCTTCTTGAGAGGGGGAGGGGGGACTGTTCTTCTTGAGGGGAGGAGGGGGGACTGTTCTTCTTGAGGGGGGAGGGGGGACTGTTCTTCTTGAGGGGGGGAGGGGGACTGTTCTTCTTGAGAGGGGGGAGGGGGACTGTCTTCTTGAGGGGGGAGGGGGGACTGTTCTTCTTGAGGGGGGAGGGGGGACTGTTCTTCTTGAGAGGGGGAGGGGGTACTGTTCTTCTTGAGGGGGGAGGGGGACTGTTCTTCTTGAGGGGAGGAGGGAGGACTGTTCTTCTAGAGGGTGGGTGGAAGGGATTGGGAAGGGGGGACTTCTTTTTGAGGGGGTAGGGGGACTGCTCTTTAAAGGGGGAAGGGGGGACTGTTCATCTTGAGGGGGGAAGGGGGGACTTCTTCTTGAGGGGGGAAGTGGGGTTGGGGGGTGTAGGGAAAGGGGGGAGAGAACGTGAGTCATTTAAGTGTGTAAGGGTGTGGCATGGCTTGTTGTGGTAGGGCTTCCTGTCTCCCTCGAGTAAGCCTTTTGTGTAGTGTGCATTATTTTGTTCATTATTGATATATCTGCTGCAATGTAGGTAAATCACAAGAAATAAAAAACAAACAAGCATAAATATCTCATGTATGGAATTGAAATATCTCAATGCGATAAAAACTGCGTGCAAAAATATCCTTTGATTAAATAAGTTACTCCAGAAGCGTGACTTTGCGTGACTGCGTGACTTTGCATGACTTTCGTGATCGAGGTGACACGTGAGTTTATTTTGATGGTTTATTCAAAGGCAACAACTCCCGCGCCAAAATCAATTCTTTGCACACCATCATAAAAGGTACTCAGAAATTTCTTTAGAGGGTGTTCTTAGTGGTGTAGTGTATTAGGTGTAATGTTAGGTAGGGCAACATCACAGTCCTCAATGTCCCTCAGGCTACCATCTCACCTGGAGGGCCACTCCCTACATGCGCTATAGACATAAATGTAAAAAAAAAAAATTCAGTATATATATTATACTAGATCATATATATATAATGCTATAGAAGTATAATGTAATAATATAAATAAATAAAATATTATATATATATATATATATATATATATATATATATATATATATATATATATATATATATATAATATATGACTGTAGTTGACTAGTTGTTATATATTTTTCTTACCCCGCTTATTCTTCCACGTTCTTTAATGCCATACTTTTTTGTATATATTTTTGCTCTTGTCAGTCCCTCATGATGGGAAAAAAAAAATTCTGAAGTCTGAAATCTGAAGTCTGAAAAAAATACACAATTTTGATGTGGATTTATTTTTCCCTTTAGTCAGTGTATATATAAGAACATGTTTCGCCTCCTGTATAATTATGTGTAGATAAAAATAAGTGCAAGATTGTGTGTCAGTTTCAGTTCGCGTGTTAGTGCGTCAAAATATTGGCCATGTAGGAAGAGAGAGAAAAAAATAGTAAAGCAAGATAAAATACAGCGTAGGAATGACAGGAACTTTGTGTGTCTGTGTCCTTCGTCAAGAAATGTATACCTTCAAGTGTCTATCAATGCAAAAAAAACCCTCAAGTGATAGTGTAAAAAAGAAACTAGGAAAATTTTGATACCAAGAAAATAAACGTGACACGGATGGCTTACACACACACACACACACACACACACACACACAACACACAACACACAACACACAACACACAACACACACAACACACAACACACACCACACACACACACACACACATACATACATACATACATACATACTTACAGCAGATGTATACCGATCTCTATACGACTGTGTGACTCGCCAAGTAATTTTCAAGAGTCATTGAGTTAAATAATAGCAAATTGTTCTGTGACTTGAGAAGCTTAATGGCTGAAGTTTGGTTAGTTATGTAGTGAATATAATAGATAGAGAGGAGTGTTATGTATGTTATGGTGAATACAGAGATAGATACAAAGATAGATACAGAGTAATGATATGGTCGGGGGGAGTCTCTCAGGTTATTGTCAGTCCTTAGTTACTCAAGGTAAAAGAGACTTAAAGAATATTGAAAGACGTAGAAGAAAGAAGTCGGGAATAGAGAATAAATAATAAAGAAAGACGTAGAAGAAAGAAGTAGAGAAGGGAATAAAGAAATATATAGAAGAAAGAAGTAGCTAGAGAAGAGAATAAAGGATGACTTAGAAGAAAGATGTAGAGAAGAGAATAAAGACTAAAGAAAGACGTAGAAGAAAGAAGTAAAGAATAAAATGAAGTAGTTGAGGATGACAAAGAAGA
>JACEEZ010013164.1:210000-212500 GCA_016584305.1 Chionoecetes opilio
GGGACCTCGCTTTAGGACTAGAATGGGACCTCGTTTTAGGACTAGAATGGGACCTCGCTTTAGGACTAGAATGGGACCTCGTGTTAGGACTAGAATGGGACCTCGCTTTAGGACTAGAATGGGACCTCGTGTTAGGACTAGAATGGGACCTCGTGTTAGGACTAGAATGGGACCTCGTGTTAGGACTAGAATGGGACCTCGTGTTAGGACTAGAATGGG
The DNA here is from genome assembly GCA_016584305.1 of Chionoecetes opilio. Classification (NCBI taxonomy): domain Eukaryota; kingdom Metazoa; phylum Arthropoda; class Malacostraca; order Decapoda; family Majidae; genus Chionoecetes; species Chionoecetes opilio. The sequence continues at coordinate 210,220 of JACEEZ010013164.1, forward strand.
ACCTCGTGTTAGGATTAGAATGGGACCTCGTGTTAGGACTAGAATGGGACCTCGCTTTAGGACTAGAATGGGACCTCGCTTTAGGACTAGAATGGGACCTCGTGTTAGGACTAGAATGGGACCTCGTGTTAGGATTAGAATGGGACCTCGTGTTAGGACTAGTATGGGACCTCGTGTTAGGACTAGTATGGGACTTCGTGTTAGGACTAGAATGGGACCTCGTGTTAGGACTAGAATGGGACCTCGTGTTAGGATTAGAATGGGACCTCGTGTTAGGACTAGTATGGGACCTCGTGTTAGGACTAGTATGGGACTTCGTGTTAGGACTAGAATGGGACCTCGTGTTAGGACTAGTATGGGACCTCGCTTTAGGACTAGAATGGGACCTCGCTTTAGGACTAGAATGGGACCTCGTGTTAGGACTAGAATGGGACCTCGTTTTTGGACTAGAATGGGACCTCGTGTTAGGACTAGTATGGGACCTCGTGTTAGGACTAGAATGGGACCTCGCTTTAGGACTAGAATGGGACCTCGTGTTAGGACTAGAATGGGACCTCGTGTTAGGACTAGAATGGGACCTCGTGTTAGGACTAGAATGGGACCTCGTGTTAGGACTAGTATGGGACCTCGTGTTAGGACTAGAATGGGACCTCGCTTTAGGACTAGAATGGGACCTCGTGTTAGGACTAGAATGGGACCTCGCTTTAGGACTAGAATGGGACCTCGTGTTAGGACTAGAATGGGACCTCGTGTTAGGACTAGTATGGGACCTCGTGTTAGGACTAGAATGGGACCTCGCTTTAGGACTAGAATGGGACCTCGTGTTAGGACTAGAATGGGACCTCGTGTTAGGACTAGAATGGGACCTCGTGTTAGGACTAGTATGGGACCTCGTGTTAGGACTAGAATGGGACCTCGTGTTAGGATTAGAATGGGACCTCGTGTTAGGACTAGTATGGGACCTCGTGTTAGGACTAGTATGGGACTTCGTGTTAGGACTAGAATGGGACCTCGTGTTAGGACTAGTATGGGACCTCGTGTTAGGACTAGTATGGGACCTCGTGTTAGGACTAGTATGGGACCTCGTGTTAGGACTAGTATGGGACCTCGTGTTAGGACTAGTATGGGACCTCGTGTTAGGACTAGTATGGGACCTCGCTTTAGGACTAGAATGGGACCTCGTGTTAGGACTAGAATGGGACCTCGCTTTAGGACTAGAATGGGACCTCGCTTTAGGACTAGAATGGGACCTCGTGTTAGGACTAGAATGGGACCTCGTGTTAGGACTAGAATGGGACCTCGTGTTAGGACTAGAATGGGACCTCGTGTTAGGACTAGTATGGGACCTCGCTTTAGGACTAGAATGGGACCTCGTGTTAGGACTAGAATGGGACCTCGCTTTAGGACTAGAATGGGACCTCGTGTTAGGACTAGTATGGGACCTCGTTTTAGGACTAGAATGGGACCTCGTGTTAGGACTAGAATGGGACCTCGTATTAGGACTAGAATGGACCTCGTTTTAGGACTAGAATGGGACCTCGTGTTAGGACTAGAATGGGACCTCGTGTTAGGACTAGTATGGGACCTCGTGTTAGGACTAGAATGGGACCTCGTGTTAGGACTAGTATGGGACCTCGTGTTAGGACTAGAATGGGACCTCGTGTTAGGACTAGAATGGGACCTCGTGTTAGGACTAGAATGGGACCTCGTGTTAGGACTAGTATGGGACCTCGTATTAGGACTAGAATGGGACCTCGTGTTAGGACTAGAATGGGACTTCGTGTTAGGACTAGAATGGGACCTCGGTTTTTTACTAGAATGGGACCTCGCTTTAGGACTAGTATGGGACCTCGTTTTAGGACTAGAATGGGACCTCGTGTTAGGACTAGAATGGGACCTCGTGTTAGGACTAGAATGGGACCTCGTATTAGGACTAGAATGGGACCTCGCTTTAGGACTAGAATGGGACCTCGTGTTAGGACTAGTATGGGACCTCGTATTAGGACTAGAATGGGACCTCGTTTTAGGACTAGAATGGGACCTCGTGTTAGGACTAGAATGGGACCTCGCTTTAGGACTAGAATGGGACCTCGTATTAGGACTAGTATGGGACCTCGTATTAGGACTAGAATGGGACCTCGCTTTAGGACTAGAATGGGACCTCGCTTTAGGACTAGAATGGGACCTCGCTTTAGGACTAGAATGGGACCTCGCTTTAGGACTAGAATGGGACCTCGTTTTAGGACTAGAATGGGACCTCGTTTTAGGACTAGAATGGGAC
>JACEEZ010013164.1:217500-220000 GCA_016584305.1 Chionoecetes opilio
GTTAAGGAGTAGTGTTAGTGTTAGTTAAAGAGTAGTGTTAGTTAGTTAGTTAAATAGTAGTGTTAGTGTTAGTTAAGGAGTAGTGTTAGTGTTAGTTAAGGAGTAATGTTAGTGTTAGTTAGTTAAGGAGTAGTGTTAGTGTTAGTATTGGGTGAGTCATATACCTTGACCTGAACTTCCTGCCTCTTTATCAAGTCACAGCAGCGGACGGCCTGACCAAGCATTGATGACTCTGCTTTTGATGACTCAGGGTGACTCAAGGAATGTCATGATAATAGTCACGTAGATGCTGAAAAGAGTCATGTATCACACACACACACACACACACACACACACACACACACACACACACACACACACACACACACACACACACACACACACACACACATACACACACACAAATAGCACACAAATAGCACACAAAAACATGAACACACAAAAAAAACACGAGCACACACACACAAAAGCAGAAAAAAAACACGCACACGCACAAAAAACAAAAAACACGCACACATAAAAAGAAGAAAAAAACCGCACACACAAAAACACACACACACACACACACACACACACACACACACACACACACACACACACACACACACACACACACACACACACACACACACACACACGTCATGTTGGTGCATCAATCTTCACCACTCGTGTGCACATAACAACAACGATAGTTTCTCAAAAGGGAACTCGGGTATAATTGCATCCTCTTCCTCCTCCTATGCAGCAAACCCTTTCATAACCTTCTAACAGCTTATCCCCTTCAACCAACATTTAACCCCTTGAGGCCCAGAACAGAATTTGTACTGTAATTTAGCTACCATTAGACTATTTTAATATATATAACCATTATTTTATATCCCAGAAGGAATTTGTACTGTAATTTAGCTACCATTAGACTATTTTAATATATATAACCATTATTTTATATCCCAGAAGGAATTTGTAATGTAATTTAGCTACCATTAGAATATTTTTATATATATAACCATTATTTTATATCCCAGAACGGAATTTTTACAGTAACTTGGCTGCCATTAGACGATTTTAATATATATAACCATTTTATATATATATAGATATGGCCTGCTTAGTATCCTTGTCCACTAGCTAATTTGGTATACTAAGTTACTTTTCGTAATTTTATGGCTAACAACAGATGATTTTATATAGCACAGGAAAGATCTGGGCGTGAAGGGGTTAAACAACACACATTAACTCATTTCTGTTACCAATGTATTAAGTTTAAATTTAAAAAAGATAATAAAAACTGCCGGCTGGATAACAACAAACGAGAGAGAGAGAGAGAGAGAGAGAGAGAGAGAGAGAGAGAGAGAGAGAGAGAGAGAGAGAGAGAGAGAGTATACATATTTTCTTCTCTTTTCTACCAGCCTACACTTTTCCCTCCTGGCCTGGGGAGAAGAGGGAATTGGATAGCTATTATTCATGTCATCCCTTCACCTTACCTCAAGGCTATGTAACTATACTCTATTTTTTTTAACGAGGTGAAAAATCTTGACCCCTTGCTGCCTACTGACTGATATTACTTACTGACTAACTGCTTAGATACTGATATTTGATGCCAGGAGAAGGGAATACTACGCTTCTTCTTAATTTCAGTTGTATTTTATCAGTTAACCATATTATCAGGCAAAAATAGGCATCATTTTAAACATGAGAACTTATGATTGATTGGAATTTTCGCCTCATTAAAAAAAATTGACTATGAATAAGTTTTTTGTTATATACAGTGTTCCTTTTCCGTATAGTTTTTTGTTATATACAGTGTTCCTTTTCCGTATAGTTTTTTGTTATATACAGTGTTCCTTTTCCGTATAGTTTTTTGTTATATACAGTGTTCCTTTTCCGTATAGTTTTTTGTTATATACAGTGTTCCTTTTCCGTATAGTTTTTTGTTATATACAGTGTTCCTTTTCCGTATATGTTTTTTGTTATATACATTTTCCCTTTTCCGTATAGTTTTTTGTTATATACAGTGTTCCTTTTCCGTATAGTTTTTTGTTATATACAGTGTTCCTTTTCCGTATAGTTTTTGTTATATACAGTGTTCCTTTTTCCGTATAGTTTTTTTTGTTATATACAGTGTTCCTTTTCCGTATAGTTTTTTGTTATATACAGTGTTCCCTTTTTCCGTATAGTTTTTTTGTTATATACAGTGTTCCTTTTCCGTATAGTTTTTTGTTATATACAGTGTTCCTTTTCCGTATAGTTTTTTGTTATATACAGTGTTCCTTTTCCGTATAGTTTTTTGTTATATACAGTGTTCCTTTTCCGTATAGTTTTCTGTTATATACAGTGTTCCTTTTCCGTATAGTTTTCTGTTATATACAGTGTTCCTTTTCCGTATAGTTTTCTGTTATATACAGTGTTCCTTTTCCGTATAGTTTTTTTTTAATGATGTTTTATATGATGTGGGAAATAATTGTCATGAACGGTGGCATTGCCTGACTGCGTGACAATT
>JACEEZ010013164.1:222500-250379 GCA_016584305.1 Chionoecetes opilio
ATACATATACATATATATATACATATACCCATACAATACACATTACAATATACACACACAGGAAACAGATATTGATACATATCATACCATAATAACATACATACACATATGCCTTATGCATATGTACACATTATATACAATATGCATACATATATACACATACAACAAATATACATGAAACATACACACATACACATACGTATACATACATACTACATGCATGCACACATGCATACATATGCACACATTGCATACATATATACGCATACATAACACACAATATACATTCACATATACATTATACAGAATACATATAACAAACTACATGCATATACAGACATATATACATAATACATACATATACCCATACCTACATATACAACAAATACACACATATTCATACTCACATACATTATACTATTGCATATTACCTATCTCCTATATCTACTATTTTGGCGTTGCACTTCTTATCCTGCCTGATCCCATAAGACGCTGGAGGTGGTTTCCGTAATGCCGCATCAACCTGACCGTTGTCTGTCATCCAGATAACATGGTCCGTGGACATTAATCTGTATCGGGATTGTCTGAAAGTTGCAAAGATGGACATGCAATATGTAGTGTGTAAGGTGTGGGACCTGAACTGCTGGCACAAGTGCTACATTTTTTGTCGTCCTGTTTTAGGGCATACGTTTCATCCCCAGTTCCCAGTAAAAGGGCGGACCCCACTAAGTTTCGTTGAGGAACTGTGTCTATCCATTTATTTCTTGTGTGGCCGTCTGAGAAGGGTTTTGGGGTTTGTCTGCAGTGCAACATCTGTATAGTGTGCATGAGCGGGTGGTTGGCATATTTGTTTCTATCCTGGCTTTGTCAGTTCGTTTTGAATGTCCCTAATCTGAGGTCTTGACTTGTCTCATGGACAGTGTGCCCTGTATATCTACTGAGTCCCTGCACGTTGGCCTGCTTAGGCGATGTCATCCACCCTTTCATTGAGAGTTATCTACATGGGATGGCACCCAAATGAGGTCACGGATCTACCTGTCTTGCCAATAGCCCTGCAAAATACCCTACACTCGTGTCACTATCTCCTCAATAACAGGGTCGTGGACTCCTGAAGGATCCAGAGCCCCATGGCACGTCTCCATAAAAAATGAGTGTCCCCATCACCATCCTTGACTTTCCCAAGGCCAAGAGTATGTCAGAGCTCAGCCTGACGTGGAGGGCAGCGAAATAGCATCAGGACAGTCTATAAGCTTGATGGGTGTCCGTGACACCGCCATGTACATAATACTGCCTCACCAGAATACACACCCGGCCCGCCACTCTCAATGGACAGACCCATCCACACCACACATGTGTACTGTCGCCTGCCAGGAAAGGTGGGTGAAATTTTCTCTCAAAAAAAGAACATATTTGACTTACATGGACGGCAGCTTTTTCCTCTTCCTTTTCCTCCTCTTCTTCCTCCTCCTCCATCTTTATCTCCTCCCCTCCTCCATTTTGATCTTCCTCTCTCCTCTTCCTCCTCTTCTTTGGTTATCTGCCAGCATCGCATTGGTAAAAAAGATAAAATAAACAAAGTAAAAGTAATTCGCCAATGTCAGGAATAAAAAAGTTTTTGAATAAAGTAAAATAATTAGTACAATATATAACGTTGATAATTAATGTAAGTGACTGATGAATAATTGATTGCCACACTCAGTATTGACCTTGAGAGAGCTGAGAGAGAGAGAGAGAGAGAGAGAGGGATGAGAGGAGAGAGAGAGAGAGGAGAGAATGAGGAGAGAGGAGATGAGGAGAGAGAGAGAGAGAGAGTGTGAGAGAGACGTGGACGAGAGAGAACGAGAGAGAGAGGAGAGCAATATTTATGTTCCAAACTCGACTGTGATTGACTGACTTACTGACTGATGACTACTTACGGTTGCCTGACTGATTAATGACTGACTGACTGATTGAATTGACTGAATGACTGATGTACTGCATGATGACTGTGACTTACTGACTGATTGACTGATGTACTGACTCGGACTGACTGACTTTACTCAGTGAATGACCTTATGTACTGACTGAATGATTGACTTACTGACTGATTGACTGAGGTATGACTAACTGGACTGACTTACTGAATGATTGACTGATGTACGATTGACGACTGATTACTGATGACGACTGGATGATTGTAATGACTAACTGACTGACTTATGAGATTGACGGATGTACTGACTGACGCTGACTGACTGACTGATTGAATGACTGATCTGACTGATGACTGACTGACTGCTGACGACTGACTGAACTGATTGGACTGGACTACTAAGTGAATGAATAAATAAAATAAGTGGACTATAAAGAAAATAATTACTAAAGTCTGAATCCTTAAGTATTAATTTAGTGATCGAAATGCTAATTAGTTGCGTAATAAATTCACTAAATAAATTTATAGAAATTGTCAGTCAGGAGAAAGAGGAGGTGGAGGAGGATTACAAAGGGATTATAAAGGAAACACAACAGCAACAGAAAAAACGATAGGTCCTTACAAGGACCTACGGAGGGAGGAGGAGGAAGGAGGAGGAGGAGGAGGAGGAGGCGGAGGAGGAGGAGGAGGATACATCTTCGATTACATAGGAGTAACAGACACCAGGAGACCTATTGGTCCATAGCAGGGCATCTGATAAAACTACATTACTACTAACTATCAACTTACTTGTAAGAAAACAGTTGGAAAAATGTACCATGTCCCATAAAGAGGATAGGAACATGGAAGTTTCATAGTGCAGAATGATAGGATATGAAAAATACTAACTACAACTACCACTACCACTACAACAATCGATAAGGGGGACTAGATACGAATTAGCACTATCAATACCCATTTACTTTACAGTGCGCGTCAAGCTGTTTTTGAATGTAGTTATTGTGTTGCTCCGACAACATTTGCTTGTAAACTTATTCCATCGATTCAACGACTCTAACAGTGAAAGAATTTTTACGAGATCGGGTGATGCAACGTTGACCGTTTAGTTTAAACCATTATTTCTTGTTGTTCACTTGGAGTTGGAAAGCTCGAATAGGTCCGTTGATGGAGGAGGAGGAGGAGGAGGAGGTAGGAGGAGGAAGAGGAGAGGAGGAGGAAGAGAAGAAGGTGAAGAAGAAGAAAGAAGAAGAATGAAAAAAAAGAAAAAGAAAAAAGAAAAGGAAAAAGAAAAAGAAAAAGAAAAAGAAGAAGAAGAAGAAGAAGAAGAAGAAGAAGAAGAAGGTGGAGAAGGTGAAGGAGAAAAAGAAGAAGAGAAATAAAAAGAAGAACAAGAACAATTAGTTGATTAAGAGCAACACGAGAGAGAATTAAGAAGAGAGAGAGAGAGCGAGAAGAGTGAGTGTGTGTGTTGATGTGTGTGTGTGTGTGCTGTGTGTGTGTGTGTATTGGTGTTGTGTGTGTGTGTGTGTGTGGTGTGTGTGGGGTGCGTGTGTGTGTGTGTGTGTGTGGTGTGTGTGTGTGTGTGTAATAAGGGCTCTTAAGGAATCAAAACAGGTAATACGTTACTGTTTGTTTATCTTTTGCTTGTCCTCCTCCTCCTCCTCCTCCTCCTCCTCCTCCTCCTCCTCTTCCTCCTCCTCCTCCTCCTGGTCCTCCTCCTCCTCCTCCTCCTCTTCCTCCTCCTTTTCCTCCTCCTCTTCATTTTTTCTTCTTTTCTCCTTCTCCTGTAGAAACTTCAGTGGTTAGAAGGTAGTCACACAGGAGCGCATTTGGACTATATTAGGCTGCTTGCTGGGTTCTGATCTTCTCTTGTATGCTTTATATTTCCCTGCCTTTTCATCCTGTCCTCGTCCATCTCGTCTCCTCCTCCTGGCATCATCCTCCCTGCCTCCTGCTCTTCCTACTCCTCCTTCCCCTCCTCCTCTTCCTACTCTCCTCCCATTTAGGGTTTCCGCCCTTATGAATCCTTTACCTGAAGCACGACTCTCTCTCCCTCTCTCCTCTCTCTCTCTCTCTCTCCTTCATCTCCTCTCTCTCTCTCTCTCTCTCTTCTCTATCTCTCTCTCTCTCTCTCTTCTGAAAGGAAATCGAAAGGGGACAAAACAAATCCGAAACTAAGGAAAAGAAAAAAAATACTTATATAAAACCTTCGAAAAAATGAAAAATAAAATAGAAAAAAATATAAATTCCTAAAAAAAGTTAACGAATATGAAATCTCAAAAAATAAACAAAACTCTATAAAGCACACAAAACACACACACCCACACACACACACACACCACACACACACACGCACACACACACACATACAACCACACACACACACACACACACACACACCCACACCACACACAAACACACACACACACACACCACACACACACACAACACACACACACGCACACAAACAACACAAACACACACACACCACCACACACCGCACACACACACACACACACACAACAACAACACCCAACAGGGACATGCAGACAGACACACACACACACACACACACACACACACACACACCACACGCACCACACACACCACCACACACGCACACACACCTACACAAACAATTATAAAACAAACACAAATGAACAAGAAAATTAATATGTAAAACAGACATACATTTTGCACACGCACACACACACAACCACACACACACACACCACACACCCACACACACACCACACACACACACACACACAAACACACACACACACACATATACACACCGCGCGCTGAGCGCAAAAAGATGACGGACACGAGACAGCGATCATCGGAAACCACTGATTGGAATACGATTTATGACAAACTGATTAGGCGAGGCTCTGACATGACTATGATTGGAGGGTGATTAAGATTGTGTCCTTGTTAAATTTGGAGGGGAGTGGGGGGTGAGGGGAGGGAGGGCGAGGGAGGGGGGAAAGAGGGGAAGGGGAAGATAAGAGGGAGAGAGAAGACCGAGCGCAAACGAGTGTATTGGTTTACGAGATGTGAATGACGAGAGATGAGAGAGGAGAGAGAGAGAGCAGAGAGAGAGAGAGAGTAGAAGAGAGAGAGAAAGAGAGGAGAGAGAGATGAGAGAGAGAGAGACAGAGAGAGAGAGAGAGAGAGGAAGAGAGAGAGAAAGAAGAGGCATTAGTAGGCGTCCAGATTTCCGTAAGGAGAGATGAGTAGGTAGTTTTCCATAGTCTCTCGTCTCTCTCTCGCGCTCTCTTTCGATCTCTACTCTCTCTCTCTTTCTCTCTCTCTCTCTCTCTCTCTCTCCTCTCTCTCTCTCTCTCTCTCTCTCTCTCTCTCGCTCTCTCTCTCTCTTTCTCTCTCTCTCTCTCTCTTCTCTCTCTCTCTCTCTCTCTCTCTCTCTGATTTTTTTCTCTCTATCTCTCTCTCTCTCTCTCTCTCTCTCTCTCTCTCTCTCTCTCTCTCTCTTCATGTCACACAAAGGTCAAGAAAACAGGAGAGGAACGAGATATGGAAGGGAAAAAATGAGGCGATAATGAAGCTATAAGACGAGAAGTAAGGAGAAAGAAGATGAAGAAGAGGCGATCGAGGAGGAGGAGGAGGAGGAGGAGGAGGGAGGAGGATTACATAGGGAATACATAGGAATAACAGACACCCAGGAGACCGTATGGTCCATAGCGAGGGTATCTGCTGCACTACATACTATAAACTATCAACTACTTGTAAGAAACAGTTGGAAAATGATACAATAGTCCCTAAAGAGGATCAAGGGATATGAAAAATTCTAACTAACAGCTACCACTACCACTACAAATAATCGATTAAAACCGAGGGACTAGATTATTGAATGCACTATCAATACCCATTTACGTTACAGTGCGCGTCAAGTCTGTTTTTAAATGTAGTTATTGTGCTGGCTCGACAACATTTGCTGGTAACTTGTTCATCGATCAACGACTCTAACATTGAAAATAATTTTACGGAAGATCGGTGAGCAACGTGACGTTTAGTTTTAAAAAACCATTTTCTTGTTGTCACTTGAGTTGAAAGCTCGAATAGGTTCTCTTGATAATGACATCAAATCCGTTTAGGATCTTCAAGGTTTCTATCAAGTCCCCACGGGATTTTTGATCCTTTAGGAAAACATATTAAGTTCCCGCAGTCTCTCTTCATAAGATGACTTTCGCAGAGATGGAATTGTTTGGTTGCTCTTCTTGCACGGATTCCAATTTGGCTTGATCTTTTACGAAACAGGGCGACCAGAACTTGAACGGCATATTCCACCTTGCGGCCTAACCAAGGACGTGTCTAATTGCGTCATTACTTTCGAAGTTTTATGTTCAAAGTTGCGTTAAATAAAGCCCAACATCATATTTCCTTTTTTACTGGCAGCTAGGCAAATGCGGACGGTTTTCAGATCATTACTGATGATGAACCTAAATCCTTTTCATGCTGTACTGCAGTTAACCGATATATTTGATTTGATAGTGATATATGAGGTTATCGTTGCTATTATGCATTACTTAATATATCGGGATTGAATTTTACTAAGCCATTTCTCACTCCAATCTGATAGTTGTCGAGAACACTTTGTATGAGCTCGCAGTTTTCAGTTTCTCTAGTAGATATTACCGCCTAATTGGTGTCATCTGCAAATTTCGATATTTAGATACAAGTCCGAGTCCAGATCGTGATATATATCAGAAAAAAGAGTAGGACCCAAGACCGAGCCTCTGAGGCACCCACTAGGTAACATCTAACCAATCAGATGCCCTCGCCATTATTACTACCGTTGTTTAGCGATTTGAAAAAGCCAATCGCAAAACCATGAACATAATTCCTCTCCTAAGTCATGTGCCCTTAGCTTGGTCAACAGTCGATTATGGGAACGGTATCGGAGGCTTTATGAAAATCAAGGTATATTAATCGAGGCGAATTTTAGCGTCCAGTCAGTTGTGAATAAATGACATTAAAAAAATCCAGTAGGTTTGGTTAAAGAAGGATCTGTTATTTCGAAATTCATGCTGGGAGTTTAGTATTGAGTATTTTTTTATCGAGAAAAGACACCTAGTTTATCGCAATATTTCTCAATAGTTTAACAATTCACGGACGTTAGACTATTGGGCGATAATTACTTGCGAGCTCGTAATCCTTCTTGAATATCGGTGCACATTAGCCAATTTCCACATACCAGGAACATTTTTGTCCATTAGCGATTTATTGAGGAATAATCTTTAGTGGGAGCGAAAGTTGACATTGCGAAGTAATCGCGGCGAAATTTCGTCCACCCCCCACGGATTTTGTGGGTCGAGTTTCTGCAAATACTTTGAATTTCGTTCTAATGTATACCTTCCTATTTCAATCTATCCCTTTCGAAGCCTGCATACATGTTTACTGGTTCTGGTAATGGAGTTTCGTTCTTCTTTAATAAATACCGCCATTAAAGGATTCATTGAGTACGAACGCCATACTCTTATTAATCATTTACAAGATATTATTATTATCTTTCAGTGGTCCAATACTTGTTTTGACGTTTTCTATTCGAACGTATTGACAAGAACTTTTCGGGTTTTTGATTTGGATTCCTTTGCAATTTTTTTCTTCATACTCGCGCTTTTTAAGACTTAATTAGTCCTTTGCAGCGACGTTTGACGTCATTGTAATTCTCTAGAATCGCAGTCGCATTTGATCGTTGTAAACTTATACGCTCGGCGCTCCTTTCTGCCAATGATCTGTGGATCTCATTATTCATCCACTGGGTTCATGTTTATGTTATTCAAACGTTTTCTCACATGGGAACAGTTTTTCACACACCGATTGGAGTTTATTAGGAATACATTACACATGTTTTCGGCGTTATACATTAGTAGGTCAATCCATTCAACTTCGTTTTTAGTACACTGCTGATGCTCGTGAAAACTGCTTTATTATATTTGGGACTAATAACCGATTTTCTTGTGATGTCTACATTGCCAATTTATGCCGCATCTGATTAGCTTGTGATTCAAGTGTTTGCCAAATGTTAACCTATATAGCAGTAATCAATCAACATCAATGTCGGTAGGTGAAAACTAAATCTAGATACTAGTATCCCGTGTAGCTACGGACCGAAAACGAAAACAGTGAAGAAAACAGGAAGGGAGAAGACGAGGGAGCGGGGGAGGAGAGGAGCTGACGTAGAGGAGTGAGAAGTGGGGGAGGAGGAGGAGGGAGGGAGGAGGGGAGGAGGAGGAGGAGGATGGATGGATGAGAGGTAGGAGGAGGAGGAAGAGGTGGTGAGGAGGAGGAATTGGAGGCGGAGGAGGAGGAGGGGGCGGAGGAGGAGGAGAGGAGGAGTGAGGAGGACGGTGGAGGAGGAGGGGTGGAGAGGAGGAGTAGGAGGAGGGGGGAAAGGAGGAGGAGGTAGAGGAGGAGGACGGTTGAGTATGTGGAGGGTTGGATGAGATAGAGGGGATGTGGATACGGTTGGGCCGGTAGATTTAAGGAGGTGGAGGATCTTAAGGTATAGGGGTGTGTGGGGGGAAAATCTGGGAGAGGAGGAATGAGGAGGAAGGGGGGGTAGAGAGGATGTGTTTACTCGAGCGGAAGAAAGGGAAAGAAAGAGGAGGGCGAAGAGGAGGGCGAGTGCTGGCAGGTGTGGGTGGGGTGGAGGAAGTGATGGCAACAGCCGTCCGCTTAGACTGTCATAACTCTCACGGAGGGACTGTCATGACTCTTCTTAAGATCATTGACATGCGGGGATTCTCTTGTTGTTTGACAAAGAAACAAAGTATACAGGCTGTGGAGGTTGATGATAATATTGTGGAGCGAAACTTTCCACGCGACCCAGACACTTGCGTTTAGAATGGAAGGCATGATGGAAAATATAATATTATGCGCTGCGGGGATGTAAAGTAGATGTATGGCAACTCGAAGTAACAAAACTGAAAAATTTAAGGCAAAGTGAGGTATAAGCGACTTATGTATATCCGTTGAAGCGGTGGCGCTCTCTCTCTCTATCTCGGCTAGATCGCTCTATATATCGCGAGAAGAGGTATATATAGCAGATCTAGCGACTGATAGCTAGTCTCTCATCGCGAGTAGACGAGATACATCCTCATCTCCTCGCTCTATCTCTCTCTCTCTCTCTCCTCTCTCTTCTCTTCTCTCTCTCTCTCTCTATCTCTCTATCTCTCTCTCCCTCTCCGTTTTTTTTTTCTTTGTTTTTTTCTCTCCCTCTCTCTCAGGATGGAAAGGAGGGACGTGTTTTGAGCACAAATATAAGGTCGGTCAGTCCCTAGGAATCGTTCTCAAAAAGTTGAGTGGCGAATACCACACCTTGACCAGTTTATGAATGCCCACGAAATGCTATAGATAGAACTAAAAACAACGTTTACGTTATTCAAAACAAGCACAAATAAATTACCAAAATTAGGACATAGATCGTTTGCAAGTTATCGAAATTGTTTTTACTCACTATCAATGGTTTCACTGTGTTTTCACTGTGTGAGTGTGTGTGTGTGCTAGTTGTAGTAATATATAAAGCTCCCCTGAATTAAATGAAATGAAAGGTGTTTTTACGACGGGAAAATCTTTTAAGAAAACTTAGTGTGATTTAACGAGTAGCGCATTTGAGGTTTTGGTAAGGCCGGACCAGGATTTTAACTTCCTTCCGTGTTGGCGGCGAGAGATAAATGAGAGGAGGAGGAGGAGGAGGAGAAGGAGGAGGACGAGGAGGAGGAGGAGGAGGAGGGGGGAGAAGGTGGAGGAGGAGGGGGAGGAGGAGTAGGCAGAGGAGGAGAAGGAGGAGGAGGCGGAGATGAAAGGGAGGAGGAGGAAGAGGAGGAGGGGAGGAGGAGGGAGGCAGGAAAGGGGGAGGAGGAGGGGAGGAAGAAGTAAAGGGCAAGAAATCAAAGACAACCAGTGATAAAATACGTGATTCCAATGCTTTCGTTCCTTCTGGATTCTCAAGGTCACAATTCCTCGCCTAACATCCCACACTTTTCCTTGTAAACAGAAATTACTGGGTGAAAGGGATCAAACAAGGACCGAAGATTCGAACCCTTGTCCTCATGACTCAAATGTATACAGCCAACCACTACACCAGAGACCTGCATGAAAACGGTAATGATAATGATAATGTAGTGATGATAATGACGGTGATGTAATGATGAGAATATAATGATGATGATGATGATAACAATGATGATGTAAATTATATATACCTACAAAACAACAACAAAAAACCTGGGTAAAAACAAGCAAGAAAAAAAACAGACAAACTAAAAGAATAACAAACAGAAAAACAAACAGAAACACAAACAAAACACAAACAAAACAAAAACAAAACAAAAAAAAACCCAAAAAAACAAAAACCCAAAACCCCAAAAAAAAAACCCCAAAAAAAATTTCCCCAAAACAAAACACACAAAAACACAAAAAAAACAAACAAAAAAAAACCAAAAACAAAAAAAAACAAAAACAAAACAAAAAAAAACACAAAAAAAAACCAAACAAAACAAAACAAAACAAAAAAACAAAACAAACAAAACCCCAAAACAAACACAAACAAAACAAAAAAAAAAAAAACAAAACACAAACAGAACACAAACAAAAACAAAAAAAAACCCAAAAAAAAACCCAAACCCAAAAACAAAACAAACCAAAAAACAAAAAAAAAACACAAACCAAAACAAAAAACCAAAACAAAACCCCAAAAAAAACAAAACCAAAACACAAAAAAAAAAAAGAAAAAAAAAAAACACAAACAAACACAAACAAACACAAAAAAAACCCAAACAAAAAAACAAAACAAAAACAAAACACAAACAGAAAAACAAACAGAACACAAAAAAAAAACACAAAAAAAACAAAAACAAAAAACCAAACAAAACACAAACAAAACACAAACAAAAACAAACAAAACACAAAAAAAACCCAACAAGAAAAAAACAAAAACCCAAAAACCAAACATAACAAACAAAAGCCAAAAAAAACCCCAAAAAAAACCCCCAAGCAAAACACAAAAAAAAACACAAAAAAAACCCAAAAACCAAAAAACACAAGCAAAACCAAACAAAACCCCAAACAAAACCCCAAACAAAACCAAACAAAGGGAAAAACAAAAAAAAAAAAAAACACAAAAAAACACAACCCAAAACACAAAAAAAAAACACAAGCAAAACACAAACCCCCCCAAACCCCCCCCCCCCCAAAAACACAAAAAAAAAACCACAAGCAAAACCCCAAACCCGAACCCCAAACAAAAACACAAACAAAAACGCAAAAAAAAAACACAAAATAAAAACAAAAAAAACAAAAAACAAAACCCAAACAAAACAAAAACAAAACACAAACAAAACAAAAAAAAAACCCAAACAAAACACAAACAATGAAAGAAAAAACCCGGCTAAAATAAAAAACCCAACGAAAAAAAGACAAAAACATTCTTTCCCCTAACAATTATGGAACAAGTTATGATACTGCCCAAAGAAGGAGAAGAAGGGGACCGAAAAGAGAGAGAGAGGAAAAGAGGGGAGAGGAGAGAGAGAGAAAAGAGAGAGAGGGGAGAGAGGGGGGAAAAAAAGGGGAAGAGAGAGAGAAAAGAGAGAGAGAGGGGAAAAGGAAAAGAGAGAGAGAAGAGAGTTTGGAAATACATTTTTAAAAAAAATTTTTCCACCTTCGATTTGCATTAAAGGGTTTTTTTTTTTTTATTTTATTTTAATTTCCCTCCCCTTCTCGATTCTCTTCTCATTTCTCTCTTTCCCAAAACACGAAACAAAACCCACACACACACACAAAACCCCCACACACACCCCAAAACACACACACACACACACACACACACACACACCACACACACACACACACACACACACCACACACACACACACACACACACAACTACACAACACACGCGCACACACACACACACACACACAACACACAACACACACACAACACACACACACACACACATAATATTTCAGCGTTGCCGCACCTTTATACCACATACATAATAATGACCGTGGCCCGTTCAAACACACGCACACACACAACACCCACACACAAACACACACACAAACACACACACACACCACACACACCACACACACACACACACAGACACACAAACGCACACACACACACACACACACGCACACACACACACACACACAGGACACATACACACTACACACCATAACATGCATGCACAGACATACTCTGTAGATCTATAATTAGCCAATCAAGTTAGTCAGTGAGAGAGAGAGAGAGAGACGGAGATGACGTGAGAGAGAAGAGAGAGAGATGAGAGAGAGACGAGAAGAAGCCGACTTCACGACGAGAGAGATCCGGATGGAGAGACGGAGAGATCGGAGGAGAGAGAGCCGGGACGAATGGAGACGAGAGAGAGAGAGAGCAGATGAATGATGGAGCGAGATGAGAGAGACAGAAGAGACAGAGAAGAGAGAGAGAGAGATGAGGAGAGAGAGAGAAGGAGAATGGAGAACAGGAGAGCAGCGTAATAATACAATAATTAAAATGAATATTCCGTGTGTGTGTATGTGTGTGTGTGTGTGTGTGTGTGTTGTGGTGTGTGTGTGTGTATGTGATGTGGATGTGTGTGTGTGTGTTGTGTGTGTATGTTCTGTCGTGTGTGTGTGTGTGTGTGTGTGTGTGATGTGTGTATGTGTGGTGTGTGTGTGTCGTGGGTGTGTGGGTGTTGTGATGTGTGTGTATGTGGGTGTGGTATGTGCATGTGTGTGGTGTGGTGGTGGTGTATGTGTGTGGTGTGTTGTGTGTGTGTGTGTGTGTGTGTGTGTGTGTGTGTGTGTGTGTTTGTGTGTGTATGTGTGTTGTGGTAGTGCGTGTGTGTGTGTGTGACCTGGATTACAGGATGTTACGGAGCCTTGAATGTCAGTGCGTGATGATGGAGGTTGTGGTGATGACCAGTGATGCGCAGTAATGATAGTGGTTAGTAATGATGAATGGTGGTGGTGGTAAATGGTGTGTGGTAAATGGTGGAGTGGTAATGGTGGTGTGGTAATGGTTGGTGGTAATGGTGGTTGGTATAATTGGGTGGTGGTAATGGTGGGGTAATGGTGGTGGTGGTCATGGATATGGGTTAATGGTGGTTAATGGTGGTGGAATGGTTGGTGGTAAGGTTCGGTGATGGTAATGGGTGGTAATGGGGTGGTATGGTGGGTGGTAATGGTGTGGTGGTAATGGTGGTCGGTGGTAATGGTGGGTGGTAAGGTGGTGGTTGGTAATGTGGTGGTAATGGTCTTGTGTGATGAGTAAGGTGTGGTGGTGGAATGGTGGTCGGATAATGGTGGTGGTAATGGTGGTGGTAATGGTGGGGATGGTAAATGGATGGTGGGAATGGTTGTGATGTAATGGGGTGGTGTAATGGTGGTGGTACATGGTGGTGGGGTTTTTTAATTGTGGTGTAGGAGCTAATGGTGGTATGGTGGGAATGGTGTTGGTTAATTGGTTGGTGGTATGGTGGTGGTGCCTGGTGACAAACATTGCAGTTAAAATAGTAATAATAATGATAGCATAATAACAAACAAACCATATTGTTGTTGTTTATATGATGATGATAATAATGCATAATAATAATATAATAATGAGTAATAATAATAAGAATAATGATAATAAAATAATAAATGATGATATAATAATAATGATAATGATAATAAAATAATGATAATAATGATAACAACAATAATGACAATAATGATAAAACAGCAACATCAACGCAACAATACAGACGCACACCACATACACCACAGTACACAACACACACACACAAACATACACAAAATACACACACACACCACACACATACACACATACACACCACACACACAACATTCTAACACAAACATACACATAACACATACACCACACACACACACACACACACACACACACACAACCACACCAAGCACTACTACACACATTCCACACAACATACACACACACACACACACACATACACACATGTACACGACAACACAACTAAGAACACAAAACATACACATCATACACAATCACACACACATCCCACAACGGTGCACACACATACACACTACACACACACACACACGCCCACACACACACCACACACACAACACACACACGCACACACACACATACACACATTACACACACACACATACAACACACACACACACCACACACCACACACACACACCATACACACATACAACACACAAACACACATACACACACACACACACACACCACAGACACACACACACACACACACAACACACACATCTACCACATACACACACACACACATCACCGGAACAATACACAAATACACACACACACACACACAACTACACACAAACAATAAATAAATCAAGTAAACAAGCTGATGAATTTCCTAACATTTTCCCCGTTGGTCAATTATTTTCAACAAGCCTCCGTTTTCTATAACTTAGGACACTCTTTTAATCCACATAATACTACTATTATAATACAAATACACAATAATTAATACTATGATAATACAATTACACAATAATAATACTATTATAACCTACAATACACAATAATACTAATATTATAATACCACTCCGTACACAATAATAATACTATTAGTTAATACAATACAACAATAAGTAATACTATTATACTACAATACAAATAATAATACTATTAGTACAATACACAATATACTACTATTATAATACAATACACAATTAATAATACTATTATATACAATATACAATTATAATACTATTATAATACAAGACAAAATACTACGACATTAAAATACAATACACAATAATTATACTACTATTATAATACAATACACAATTACTACTACTATATAATACAATACACAATAAATAATGACAATAATAATACAAATACCACAATAATAATACTAATTATAATAACAATACACAATAATAATACTACATTAAATACAATACACAATAATACTACTATTATAATACAATACACAATAATAATACTATAATAATACAATACACAATAATAATACCTAATTAATTAAAAAACCCAAATCACACAATACTACTACAATTATAAGACAATACAACAATAATATAACTATTATAATACAATACACAATAATAATACTATTTATAATACAATACACATTAATATACTATTATGAAAACAATTACACAATACTACTACTATTTAATAATACAATACCAACAATTAATAATACTAATTATATACAAAGTAAAACAATAATCATATACTATTATAATACAATATTATACAATAATAATACTATTATAATACAATACACAAAAATTAAATACTATTATATAATACAATACACATAATAATACTATTATAATACCAATACACAATACTACTACTCTATAATACATACACATTTTAATAATACTATTATAATACAATACACAAATAATACATCTATATTATATACCATACACAATAATCTACTATATAATACAATACACAATAATCAATACTATTATAATACAATACACACTAATAATTACTAATTATAAATACCACATACACAATAATACTACTATTATAATACACTACACAATAATAATACTATATAATACAATACACAATAATAATACTATATATTAGATACAATACACAATAATAATACTATGGATAAGACACTACACAATAAGAATTATATTTATAATACAATACACAATAATAATATATATAATACATACACGAAATAATAATACTAAGTATAATACAATACACAATAATGAATACTATTATTAATACAATACACAATTAATAATACGGATTATAATACAATACACAATAATAATACTATATCAATACAATACAACAATAATTAATACTATTATAATAAATACACAATAATAATAAAAAATTATTATAAACCACCCCAAATTATTATTATATCAAGCCAACATCATGCATTGAATAACTACATACGTATTTACTATATATAGAGTAGTATTCCATTCATACAGAGTAGTATCCATTCATATGTCTTAGTAGTAGTATCCATTTATATAGTAGTAGTATCACATTCATATAGTAGTAGTATCCATTCATATAGTTAGTAGTATCCATTCATACAGCTAGTAGTATCCCATTTCAATATAGTAGTAGTATCCATTCATGTATAGTAAGTAGTATCCATTTATATCGTAGTAGTATCCATTCATTAGTAGTGTATCCACATTTATCTAGTAGTAGTATCCATGTATATAGTAGTAGTATCATTATTATAGTAGTAGTATCCATTATATAGTAGTAGTATCCATTCATATTAGTAGTAGTATCCCTTCTATATAGTAGTAGTATCCATTTATATAGTAGTAACTTAGTAGTATCCATTATATAGTAGTAGTATCCACATTACCAGTTTCTATAGTAGTACGTTACCATTTATATAGTAGTAGTATCCATTTTATAGTAGTAGTATCCATCATTCATATAGTAGTAGTTATCCATTATAGAGTAGTAGTATCCATTCATATAGGAGTAGTTATAGTATCATGGAATATAGTAGTAGTACCATTTATATAGTAGTAGTATCCATTCATTAGTAGTAGTATCCATTCATATAGTAGTAGTATCCATTTATATAGTAGTAGTATCATTCAATAGTAGTAGTTATCCATTATATAGTAGTAGTATCAATGTCAATATCAGTAGTAGTATCCAGTCATATAGTAGTAGTATCATCAGTAATAGTAGTAGTATCCATTCATATAGTAGTAGTATCCATTTATAAGTAGTAGTATTCAATTCATATAGTAGTAGTATCCATTCATATAGTAGTAGTATCATTCAATAGTAGTGTATCCATTCATATATAGTAGCATCCATTTCATATAGTAGTAGTATCCAGTTATATAGTAGTAGTATCCATTCATATAGTAGTCGTAGTAGTAAATATTAGTAGTGGTTAGTCTGTAAGTAGGAGTAGGTAGTAGTAGTAGTAGTAGTTAGTAGTAGTAGTAGTAGTAGTAGTAGTAGTAGTAGTAGTTATAGATAGTACTAGTAGTAGAATAGTAATAGTAGTAGTAGTAGTGAGTGTAATAGTAGTAGTAGTAGTAGAGTTAGTAGTAGTAGTAGTAGTAGAGTAGTAGTAATAGTAGTAGTAGTCAGTAGTAGTAGTAGTAGGTAGTATTAGTAGTCTCCCCTTTATAGTAGTGTATAGTAGTTAAGTAGTAGTAGTAATATAGTAGTAGAAACTAGTAAATTTATATTTATGAACACATATTTAATAACTTTCCTGCTTTTCAAAAAATTTAGATGACTAGGGGAGAGGAGAGAAGAAACAAGTTCATTTGAAACTATTTACAGTATATATACTTATAATATATATATAATATATATAATATACTATCTATATTATATGATGATCTATATAAGATATATAGTTATAGATCGATAATTATATATATAGTATTATAAGTATATATATATATATATGTATTATATATATATATAATATAGATCTATAGGTAGAATAGATATCCCCCATAGATACTATATGTAGAGATATATATATATATATATATATATATACTAATAATATATGAGTATATATTATATATAGGATAATTATTAGTATAGTGTATATAATATATATATTATATATATATATATATATATATCATATATAGATATATATATATATATATGTATATATATATATTTCCCCCATTAAGAAGCAACCTAGTGAGTAATATCTCCTAGAAATTTTGAAGATCTCAACAAGTTACTCTTCTAAATTTGATGACATAAGAGGAGAAAAGTCAAAATTTCCGATGACATAAGGAGAGAAAAAGTTACATGAAACTCGATCTCTTATTTGTCCCCATTAAGAGAAACTCTGGTAAGATCTCTTAGCATATTGGACATCACAAAGCTGTCTTCAAAAAGTTCAACGACACTAGCGACCTGACAAACGAAATGAAACCTCTGTTATATACTATTTTTACATTAAGGATATCCTCAGTAGTAGTTAGTGGTATCGTAGTGTAATAGTAAAGTAAAGTAATGGACCTTTTTCCCTATTCAAGAAGAAAAAAAGAAACTCTCGGTAATATATTCTTACGTATTGACCCACAAAGCTGTTCCTCAAGATCTTACATGACTTGGGGAGACAAACTAAATGAACTTAGATTAGTTGTTTCCCATTAAGAAGAAACTTCTGGTATTATCTTCTCCCACTATGTTTACCTCACAAAGCACTCTTACAAAATTTCAAACGACGAGGACCTGACAAACGGAAATGAAACTATCTCTATATTTTTCCCTTTCCTTTAATGATATTAGTAGTAGTATAGTGGTAATAGTAAAAGGTAAAGAATGGGCCTTCTTTTTCACATGAAGAAAAAAACTCTGGTAATATCTCCAAAGGAGTCTGACCTCACCCAGTTATTCATCATTCCATGGCTCGAGTGGCTAGCCTGGCCTTCGACATCTACACCGTGTGAATAAAACATCAGCCACAGTGGCGGGGCAACACCGCGAATTATGAAGGTGGGTAAAAGGCATTTCATTCTTCCACGAATTGTTATTTATGTTCCAGTTTAATGTTATAAGAAGAAAGAAGATTAGATAGATATATGTATAAGGGATGAAAGTTGGATGTATAGGTATATGTATCTGTATACGGATGAAAGGTGGATGTAAGGTAGAGATCTGTATATGTATAAGATGAAAGGGGATGTAGGTATATGTCATATGTATAAGGATTGAAGGTGGATGCAGGTATATTATATGGTTGAAAGCGGATTTAGTTATATGTATAGAATGAAAAAGCGGATGTAGTATGTGGGATAGTTATGAAGGTGGATGTAGGTTATGGATAGGCTGTTGAAAGGGGGATGTAGGTATATGTATATGGATGTGAAAGGTGGATGTAGTATATGATAATGGATAGAGATGAAAGGTGGTGGATGTAGGATATGTATATGGATGAACAAGGTGGATGTAGGTATAGGTAATGTATATGGATAGGGATGAAAGGTGGGATGTAAGGTACTATGTATAATGATATGTATTATGGATGCAAGGTGATGTAGGTAATGTATAGGGATGAAAAGATTGATGAAGGTAGGCATATGTATATGGATGAAAGGTGGATGTAGTTATTGTATATGTATATTGTATATGGATGGAAAGGTGGATGTAGGTTATTGTGTATGTATATGGGATGCCAAGGTGGGATATAAGGAATGTTATATGGATGAAGATGGATCAGGTGAAGAATATGTATAATGGCAATGCAAAGGTGGATGTAGGTATGTATATGTATATTGTAATATGGAGGGAAGGTGTGATGTAGGTATTGTGTATTGTATATGGATGACAAGGTGGATATAGGTAATGTGATGTATTATAGGAACTACCACGTGTATGCTTTCTTATGTTCTATGTTAGCTGTTGTATGAAATAGTAATGTTGTCATCTATATTCTTGCTTAAAATTAAAGCGATTAATAAATTGGCCTCCTCCACTAACCCCTAAACACACCTAATACACCTAATTACCTAACCTAACCTAACCTGACGAAACGCCTAAATTTCAAAACGGTAGAAAGAAATCTATCTGTTTTAACATCTACAACTTGGAAGGTACTGTGTCTTCGTGTGCAACAAAAGCAATAGATAGATGACCTACGTTTCGGATATTATAAGAAAAGTTCTTTATTAAAAACTGCGGTTGACAGGTCGAGACATGTCAAATAAACCAATAGCACCACATATCATGAAAATAATATAACAATATAAACAAAAAAAGACAAATAAAACGAGAAATAATTTAGGGTGGAAAGTGCAGGTGCGATCGGGTGCAAGAATAGACTAAAAGAAGACCTTAATGATGAAAGGAGGAGGAGGGAGGAGGAGGAGGAGGAGGAGGAGTGGGAGACGACGACGAGTATTTTTGTGCCAAGACCATCAATTGACATAGTGTCTCTTCTCTCTTCTCTCTCTCTCTCTTCTTCTCTCTCTCCTCGGCTCTCTTCTCTTTCTTCTTATCTCTCTCGCTTCTCTCTCTCTCTCTCTCTTCTTTCATCATCTCAGGACATTTCGAAACAATGGAAGAATAGTTAATTACTGACGTGATTATCGAATCGCGCAATCTTTCAACAATTCAAGGTATACATAATATCATGGCACGCTTTTACTGTCATTCAAATAGAACTTAGAGCTCACGATAGACACCAGTTAAGCAGCGGTCACAAACAAGAATCAAGGAGCAAAGTCAGAAAAACAGTGAAATGAAACTTAAGTGTCGGAGAGCTTTGCGAGACGTTTGGTACTTGCCTCGGTAAACTCAGCGGTAGGCAGGAGTTTAGTCGTAGTCGTGGTAGTAGCAGTGGGCGGTCAGTGCGCGGCGGGACGAGAGGTCTGCGTTAAACTCTATTTCTTGTTTTGTAAGGCATTTAGCGGGTTCGCCCCGTAGGCAAAATAGTGTTACGTTTGTGTGTTGTGGTGTTGTTGTGGTGTTGTGTTTAAAAGGACCATGGCCCGCCGCAAGTTTCGGCAGGCCGGGTTAAGGAGGAAGCAGGCGAAAGGAGGTGCAGGAGGACACTGCAGCTGCTCGTTGCGTGAGTAGGCCAGCCATAATGTTTTCTGGTGATGTTTGATCATACTTCTTTCCTTCAGCCCGTGTGTGTAGGTCTGAGTGACGGTACTTATATATTTGTTCATCTCCGCGACCTTCACGCGCACACGCCTCCAACGGTATATGCGAGACCACAACACACGCTATAATGAAGGAAAGGCTGTGAGGAATACTGAGCGGATGTGACTTCTTTTCTTGATGCCACAAACAACCCCCAATTCCCCTCTCCCCCTCCCCCCCTCTCCTTTGTTTCTTGAGGCTACACCCCCCAATCCTCCCCCACCCCTCCCCCCTCTCCCCTTGCCTCACCGATGACGGCCGTACTTATTTTAAGTTTGCGATATTTTGGCGGTATAAAAAAAAACCTTATGAATGTTACTCAGTATATAGTAAGTTAAGATATGAAGTGGACTGACTTTCACATAAAGAAAGTTAAGATTTGAGATGTGGCGTTGATAACTGCCAACCACCAAACATTTTTCTTGAGAGAGAGAGAGAGAGAAGACGGAGAGAGAGAGACTCCGAGCTGTGATGAGAGAGAGAGAATGAGGTCTCGAGATGACCGAAACGAGAGAGAGAGGAGGCGAGGAGAAGCCGAGAGTGAGAGAGGAGACTGAGAGAGATGAGAGAGGAGACACACTGTATCGTGCATTTATTTACCATAGGCAAGAAGGTGGTTGTATATGTAACAGACATCAGTAGTAGTCTAATAGAATCAAAATATATTAAGTAATTGAGTAGGCTATTAGTAGGCTTCATGTTTGCCGCATCAGTATCGTGTTTATTGGCATCTATCATCATTATCATCATATCATCATCATTGTCATATCATTCATCAACATTCTAGTAAGGAAACAGGCACCATTAGTATTAATTATATTGTTTTTTCCGTTATATATATTTGTGGTTTATATTTTCTTGCTGTTTTTTGGCAAGTAGAGTTTCATTTTTTTTTCTTTTTCTCTGTCTCTCTCTCCGTTTTCTCTCTCATCTCTACGAACACACTACACAACAAACTACTATAATTTATTTTGTATTCATGACAGTGAGTAGAGCAGTATGTGTGTGTGTGTGTGTAGGTGTTATGTGTGGGTGTGTGTGTGTGTGTGTGTGTGTTTGTGTGTGTGGTGTGATGTGTGATCGTGTTGGATAAACAGGAGAAAATAATATATTCATCGACTTTGTGTTCCCTTTTAAGTGTGAAATGTTTTTTTTTTCCATACACACACACACACACACACACACACACACACACCCACACACACACCACACACACACACACACACACACAAACACACACACAACACACAACACACACACCACACATATTGTCCTCGGTAAACATTAAGAAGAAAAGAGGAGGAGGAAAGAGAAAGGAACTGGTGATAGAATTGAAAGAAGAGGAAATCGAGAGGGAGGAGGAGGAATCTTGGATAGCGGTAAAGATCGAAAGAGGAAGGAAGGAGGATTACCATAAGGATAACAGACAACAGGAGGTGGGGGAGGGAAAAAAAAAAAACAAAAAACCTAATTGGGGGGGGGGGGGGTCCATAGCGAGGGTATATGCTGAAACTACACACTACTAACTATCAACTACTTGTTAGAAAATAGGTGGAAAAAGATACCCATGTCCCTAAAGAGGATAGAAACATGGAAGTTTCATAGTGCAGAAGCATAGGATATGAAAAATACTAAACTACAAACTACCACTACACACAACAAAATCGATACAGGGATAGATACGAATTCGCACTATCAATACCACTTACATTACAGTGCGCGTCAAGTCTGTTTTTGAATGTAGTTATTGTGTTGGCTCCGACAACATTTGCTGGTAACTTGTCCATCGATCCAGACTCTAAAATTGCAAATAATTTTTACTGAGGATCGGTGATGCAACGGTGACCGTTTAGTTTTAAACCATTATTTCTTGTTGTCACTTGAGTTGAAAGCTCGAATAGGTTCTCTTGATTAATGACATCAAAACCTTTTAGGATCTTAAAGGTTTCTATCAAGTCCCCACGGATTCTACGATCCTTTAAGGAAAAACATATTAAGTTTCGCAGTCTCTCTTCATAAGATGAATTTCGCAGAGATGGAATTTGTTTGGTTGCTCTCTTTGCACTGATTCCAATTTGGCTTGATCTTTTACGAAACAGGGCGACCAGAATTGAAACGGCATATTCCAAGTGCGGCCTAACCAGGGACGTGTATAATTGTGTCATTACTTTCGGATTTTATGTTCAAAGTTACGTTTAATAAAGCCAACATCATATTGCCTATTTACTGGCAGCTAGGCAATGCGGACTGGTTTTCAGATCATTACTGATGATGACACCTAAATACTTTTCCTGCTGTACTTCAGTTAACGATTTATTTTGCATTTGATAGTTATATTTGAGGTTATCGTTGCCTATATACATTACTTTACATTTATCGGAATTGAATTTTAATAGCCATTTATCACTCCAATCTGATAGTTTGTCGAGATCACTTTGTATGAGTTCGCAATTTTCTCTAGTATATGCTTTACCGCCTAATTGGTGTCATCTGCAAATTTCGATATTTTAGATACAAGTCCGCAGTCCAGATCGTTGATATATATCAGAAAAAGAGTAGGACCCAAGACCAAGCCCTGAGGCACCCCACTAGTAATATCTAACCAATCAGATGCCTCGCCATTTATTACTACATGTTGTTTACGATTTGAAAGCCAATCGCCAATCCATGAACATAATTGCTCTCCTAAGCCATGTGCCCTTAGCTTGGTCAACAGTCGCTTATGGGGAACTGTATCGAAGGCTTTCTGAAAATCAAGGTATATTACATCCGAGGGAATTTTAGCGTCCCAGTTGAATAAATGACATTAAAAAAATCCAGTAGGATTGTAAGCAGGATCTCTTATTTCGAAATCCATGCTGGGAGTTTAGGATGGAGTTATCTTAATCGAGAAAAGGACACTATTTTATCCCGCAAGATCTTCCAAAATAGTTAACAATCACGGACGTAGACTAATTGGGCGATAATTACTTGCGAGGCTCTTACTCCCTGTCTTGAATATCGGTGTAACATTAGCTAATTTCCACATACTAGGAACATTTTTGTCCATTTCAGCGATTTATGAAACTAATCTTTTAAATGTGGAGCGAAAAGTTTGACTGTGACATGCGGCGCAGTAGTCGCGGGCGAGATTTCGTCGACCCCCACGGATTTTGCTGGGTCAAGTTCAGCAATACTTCGATATGTCGTCTACTGCTATCTTTCCTATTACCAGTTCTATCCCTTTGAGTCCTGATACATGCTTACTGGTTCTGGTAATGGAGTTTCGTCGTCTTAAATAAATACCGCATTAAAGTATTCATTGCGTTACGAACGCCGGAGGAGGAGGAGGAGGAGGAGGAGGAAGAGGAGGAGGTGGAGGAGGAGGGTAGGAAGAAGGAGGAGGAGGAGGCGGAGGAGGAGGAGGAGGAGGAGGAGGAGGTGAAAAGCAAAGGCAAGAAGAAAATATGTGAAAAATGAGATTATAGTATAAGGGAGGAGAGAGAGATAGAGAGAGAGAGAGAGAGAGAGGAGAGAGAGAGAGAGAGAGAGAGAGAGAGAGTAAAATATAAAAATCTAGGCGGAAGAGAGAGGCTAAACTGTCCTTCCAATGTAAACATCTGGACCAAGAATAGACAGAGGGGAATATGTTCTTGTATCTATCCTAAAAATTATATTGGTGGCACGAAGAGGGTTTTAGTACTTATTATCTATCTTTTCTATATATTTATCTATCCAATCTATCTATCCTTCTCCTTTAGTCCATCATCATAGTCACAGTCTAAACACTATAATAACATAACATAATAACGAATATATTTATCTTCGATGTTAGGATACTATGCATTATCTTTTTCTACTACTACAAATTTTCGCCCCCTATACTGTTACCCCCCCAACCTCCCCCCTCTCACTCACACCCACACAACACACTTTCAGTTTCCAGTTCAGTTTCAGTTTGTTTAAAGTTTGTTTTTCAGTTTCAGTTTCCAGTTCAATTTCGTTGCAGTTTCAGTTCCAATTTTTCCAGTTTCAGTTCCAGTTTCAAGTTCAGTTTTCAGTTTCCAGTTTCCAGTTCAGCTTTCAGTTTTCAGTTTCAGTTTCAGTTCAGTTTTCAGTTTCAGTTTTCCCCCCCCAGTTTTCAGTTCGAGTTCAGTTTCAGTTTCCAGTTTCACACACTATCCATATTATCAGCTGCTGATGTCAACATTATTATTTTATTTAATCATTATCATATATTATTATTAGCATTATCATGCTTTTGATATTATTACTGTTTATTATAGTTATTATTTGTTATATTGTTATTATTATTGTTCTAGCCTTTATATTTTTTTTTTTTTTTTCTGCACGAAATGTTGTTGTGATTGTTTTAATGTACGTAATGGACTACTACTGACTACTACTTCTACTTCTACTACTACTACTACTACTATTCTACTTCCTAATACTACTACTACCTACTACTACTACACTACTACTACTACTACTATACTACTTCTACTACTTCTACTACTACGACTACTACTACTATTACTATTACTATACTGACTACTGCTATACTACCACTACTACTATACTACTACTACTATACTTACTACTTACTAATACTACTTAATACTACTACTCACTACTTAGACTAATACTACTATACTACCTACTACTACTGCTACTACTTACTGCTACTAATACTATACTATCTACTTAGACTATACTATAACTACTACTACTCCGACTACTGCTACATACTACTTAGACTACTACTTACTACTTAGACTACTACTACTACTTACTACAAACTACTACTACTACTACTTAGGGAATACTACTTAGACTTACTACGTTGGGGAATACTAAAATACTATACACTTACTAATACTACTACTACTACTACACTACTTACTATTTTGACTTACTACTACGATTACTACTGAGACTATACTACTCTACTAACTACTACTGCTACTACTACTACGTACTACTATACTCCTACCCCTTAATATGCACATTTCTGCAAATCTAATATTTTCAAAATCCCGTGAGACACAAGCATAAGTTAATAAATATAAACCACTTACACCCTTCCTCCCTCCATCCTTCCTTCCCTCCCTCCCTCCACATCCCCTCCCTTCACTCCATCCTACCTCCTTCCTTCATCCTTCCATCCATCCCTCCCGTCCCACTCCCTCCATCCTTCTCCATCCTTCCCTCCCTTCCCTCCCTTCCCTCCATCATCCCTCCTTCCTTCCTCCTTCCCCGAGATCACTTCCTCAATCCCCTCCATCCTTCCCTCCCTTCCCTCCCTCCAGCCCTCCCTTCCCTCCCTCCGATCCCTTCCCCCTCCCTCCCTCATTCGCTCCCCCCATGAATAAATCCCTTCATCCCTCCCGTCTCCCCTCCCTCCTTTCTCTCTCTTCCTTTTAATGCTTCTTATTTGGTTTCTTAAATCTGGTTATTTCATTTCGTTGTTTAGTTTCAGCCTTTTTCTATCACTTTCTCTGCCTTTTTAATCTTTTTATCACTCCCCTTATTCCAATCTATTCATTTATCCCATTTTCTTTCTATCATTCTTATCTACTTCCTATTTCACTCCTTCCTAGTAATGGTAGGTAGTAGTAGTAAGAAGTAGTAGTTAGTTAGTAAGATTAGTAGTAAATAGTCTGTAGCAGCAGCAATAGCATCAAACATCACAATGGACAAAATGATTAATGATAGTAAGATGATGATGAGGAAAATAATATCTCTGTTCGCACCAGTCTCGAGACATCGTGGAACCCCACACCACACACACACACACACGCCACACACACACACGCACACACACACACACACAGACACACACCACACACACACACTCACACACACACACACAGCACAGACACCACACACACACCACAGACACACACAGGAAACACACACACCACAGACCACACACACACGCAAACACACACACACACAAACACAACACACACACACACACACACACACACACACAACACACCACACACAAGACACACACACGCACACCCACCGGACACATACAACACACACACAAACACACACACACACACACACACACACACACAGATAAATACACACACACACACCACACAAACACACAGATACAACACACAACACACACACGCACGCACACAGCCACACACACACACACACACACACACAAAACACAACACACACACAGACACACACTAGGACACACACACACACACACACACACACACACACACACACACACACACACACACCACACACACACACAACACACACACACACACACAACACTACTGTCGACAGTTTCCATTAAAAACTTCTTTATAGTGAATTGCCTTCCATAATAAATCATTCTCTCTCTCTCTCTCTTCTCTCTCCTCTATCTCTCCTCTCTCTCTCTCTTCTCTCTCTTCTCTCTCTCTCTCTCTCTCTCTCTCTCTCTGCTCTCTCTCTCTCTCTCTCTCTCTCTCTCTCTCGCTCTCTCTCTCTATCTCTCCTCTCTTTCTCTACTCTCTCTCTCTCTCTCTCTCTCTCTCTCTCTCTATCTCTCCTCTCTCTCTCTCTCTCTCTCTCTATCTCTCTCTATCTCTCTCTCTCTCTCGCTCTCTTGCCCTCTATCGCTCGCTCTCGCTCGCTCTCATCTCTCTTCTCTCTCTCTCTCTCCTCTCCTCTCTCACTCTCTCTCTCTCCTGCTCTCTCTCTCTCTCTCTCTCTCTCTCTTCCTCTCTCTCCCTGCAAATTATAGTATATTTATTCATTATTAATCATTGTATTCTGTTCATATCATGTGTAGATATTTGCATACTTAATTACCTGTCCTTGCCTTTCCATGTACAGGTATATAAATATCTATATGTGCATGTACGTAGGTAGGTAGTATTTATGATATATGTATGTATGTTGTATGTATGTATGTATAGTGGACGGTATATATAATTGCATAGGTATTTTGTGATTATTAGATATTGTGATAACTAGGGAAATGTAGAAGAGGGTATAGATAAAATGAAGAATTTTAAACGCAAGGACCAGAGAAGTGTATCCCAGGGTATAAAAGAATGCAAGGAGGGTTAATGAGTCGTTAGTGATATTTTTAGGAAAATCGGTTGGGATAGGCGATGTGCGGTATTGTGGAGAAAGGAAATGTTGTCCCCATATTAGAAGGGAGGACAGAGGACTAAAGTCAAATTATCGACCCGTAAGCTAACGGCAGTGGTAGGTAAATTATTGGAATCTATTATTGCAAAAAATATTAGAGAGCACTTAGAAAAACATGGTTT
>JACEEZ010013165.1:0-12747 GCA_016584305.1 Chionoecetes opilio
TCTTTTCTTTTCTTTATTTATACCCTTTCTTTCCTCTCTCCCCCTCTCTTTTTTCCTTAATTTTCCCAACCTCCTGTACTCAACTTTTCCAAACTTAACTAAGGCGTTATTCCTGAAAAAATTTACTTTGTTCGTTATTAATCTTTGTGCGGAATTTTTCTAACTTTTCATAATGACTTTTTTTATACGACCTCTTGTAAAGCATGTTATATAAGTTGATCAGTGATTCATTTTTTTATCTTTTTATTTAAACGTTTTAATCACACAGATGACTTAAAAGGTAGATAGTTAAGGCAGTAATATTCAGAACTGTGAATGCATGTATTCGGTTCTCTTTCATATCCATGGATGAAGTTAACCCTTTTTCTCACGCCCAAGTCTTTCCTTTGCTAAACAAAAATGCCCCTGTTAGCCTAAAATTACGAAAGTAACTTAATATATCAAATTAGTTAGTGATAAAGCTACTAAACAGCTCATATCGGTATAAATATTGCTTTATTCACTAATCGTCCCATGGTAGACAATTACTAAATACGTTCTGGGTCTCACGGAGTTAATGGTTGTAAGAGTCTTATTTAATCTCCTGTTGTCGGTTTTATCGCTTATTTCCGACTCGCGTCCATGTTATTCCTTTGTGTTTTCAAGGTTTTTCTTTTTTTTCCTCCATTTATTTTGTGTGAGCCCCGTGTCATTGCTCCTCCTCTCCTCCTCCTCCTCTCTCCTCTCCTCCTCCTCCTCCTTTTCTTTCTACCCTCCTCTTCTTTGTTTTCCCAAGCTATAGGACTAAGAGCTCTCTCTACAGCTCTCTCTCTCGGCTCTCCTGGTTGTTCCTACGTCTTTTTCTCGCATTTGGTTTCTCGTTGATGTTCTCCCATTCAGTCTCCTCCCTCTCTCCTCTCTCTCCTCCTCATCTCTCTCTCTCTCTCTCTTCTCCTCTCATCTCTCTCTCTCTCGTCTCTCTCTCTCTCATCTCTCTCTCTCTCTCTCTCTCCTTTAATTATTCACACCACTCACGCACGCACACAGACACACACACACACACACCACACACACACACTTTTATGCATCTTGTCATTATTCTGATATTTAACGTTTGGAGTTATGTACTGATGTGTTTTTCACCTCGCTATTCGAGTGGGATGAGAGGAATGAGAGGGAAGGGAAGGTAGTGAAAGTGTTATAGAAACTTAATACTGGAAGGGAAAGTTTGAGAATATTAGGTTACTTATAGTGATTAATATTTACCAACTAACGGTGTTGCGTTCAAATTTGAGAGAAAAAACATGATGTCTTCGCTTTTCTATTGTTTTTTTCCTGTATTAGTGAGACCGAAAATGCATTATGGCGGTAATAACTGTGATTGAGTCATCGAATACTTTGGTGCTGGTGGAGGGGGGAGGGGATAATAACAATAATAATAATAATAATTTTATTTTCACCCGAAGGCATAACAGTTAGGGGCGGGGAGGAAAGAGGGAGGGAATGGAAAGGTGAACATCAACGTCTGTATGATGTAAGGTGTGGGGGGGGGGGGCAGCTGGTGGGGGTAATAACGGGGGGGTCAAGGAAGGTGAGGGGGGGGGGGCGTAGATAAGAGGGCAGGGCGGCGCAGGGCATGACACGTGTTGTGTGATGTTGGTGTTGTGTTGGGCAAGAGTGGTGTTTTCCTCGCTCCAACTGGCCGTACACCCCTGCCTTCCATGGTGTTGAGGAAGACCTGACCTTCTGGCCGTGTCCATGCCTCCTCAGGAAACGAGAGAAAGTGGCGCTGCTGCTGCCTGGAGTGAGGGAAAGTGATGAGTACATGTGTGGGCCCCGGGAGCCACCACACACACACAACGCAAACACACACGAAGACGCGCGATCTCTCTGCTGGTTCTGCCTCACTGCTTGTCCCGTCAACCCCTTGACTTGTGCCTCACCAAGGACACTGTGGGACGTGGGTCTGTAGGGCATGTAAGGAACCAGGTGAGGCATCCTCGGACCTCGTCCTTGGCCTGAGGGAGCGAAGGATGGGTGGTGGTGGTGGGTAGGACGCTGGCAGGCCGGAGCGCGGTGTTGCAGGAGCCAGACGGGTGAGTCAGTATCAGCGCGGTGGCGTGTGGGCTGCCAGTCGCTTATTGGTGGTGATCGGTGTGGCACGTTACTCCAGCGTTTTAGTCAGCTGCCCCGCCACTCCCCCCACGCCCGTGCCCAGGTGCTGACGACCGCTAGCCAGGCAGGTGAATAAGAAGGCCGTGCCCTCCGCGGTGATTCTCCCCCTGGGGCGGCATGGCGTCCCCCAGGGTGCCCTTACGAAACCCAGACTGAGGATTACACGTCCACCTGGCGTCGCTGGAATGTCTGCTGCAGCCATGAGGGAAAACAGTACTACTCGCACATGTGACAGGCGGTGTGTGTAGCGGCCGCGAGTGTTTGTGTGGGTGTGCGGAGGACGTGAGTGCCGCGGTAGTGGTGTAGTGCAGAGTGGTGGTAGCAGTGTGTGTGTGAGGGCGAGGCAAGGAGAGGCGTTCACGGTCGCCGACTGTAGCTGTCACCCGCGTCACCTGCTGCGTCAGCCCCGCCACCATGCCACAAGGTAGGCATACGTGCGCGCGTGTGTGTCTGTGTTACGTTACGTGTGTGTGTACTGTGTAGTGTGTGTGTTTGAGAGAGAGGGAGGGGTCGGGAATGTGAATGTTTATTCTCGTATCTGTTGAGCCGTGTGAGGCGTGTCGTGGCGCCTCGCACCACAACCTTATCGCCGCGTCCTGTGGTTCGCGATCCTCACACAGCTTACCGCCTTTCATATCTCTCCTTCATCATCGTGGTTACTAGGCTGCTCATTTGCCCCTCCCCCCTCTCCCCTCTCACCCAACCCCCAACCCCATCCCTTCACCACGCACCATAACCCCTTCCCCACCCCCACCCCCCCCAACAACTCATCCTCACAACACAACAAAGGCATAAAGAACCATCATCATCATCATACCCCTTTGCCTCGCTTTTTCACGAAGGCAATTTACTCCTCGTTAAGTATACAAAGTTTACATTCAATCTTTTTTCTTTCTTTGTGTATGAAGTCCATAGTCGTGTGTGTGTGTGTGTGTGTGTGTGTGTGTGTGTGTGTGTGTGGTGTGGTGCCCCGGAGGGTGATGGCGGGGGGGGGGGGAGAAAGTGCGTGGGTGTCTAGAAATGAAATAAAATTCGTTGCGGCCGAGCAGGTGACTTGGACGAGATTACATACACACACACATCACACACACACACCACACACACACACACACACACACACTTTTTACGTAGTTCCTTTTCCTTTTCACCACAGCTTTCATTTTTCTGCCTCCTCCTTCTCTTTCTCTTCCTCTTCCTCCTCTCTCTCTTCCTTTTCTACCTCTTCATCATTCAATTAGTAATATCAAAGGAATGAGTCCAATCATGTCTACCAATCACCCACCTAATCCTTCTCTCCCTAATCATGTGTGTCTCATTTTTATCACGAGCCAGCGATAATACACACACAACACACACACACACACACACACACACACCACACACACACACACACACACACACACACACACACGACCACACACACACATATTCATCCTCCTACAACGTCCAGCAATATGGTTGACAACAAAATATATGTGAGAACCGCAAAATATATTGTGAAAGTTAGAATACTGACACCACTCATCCTCCTCTTCCTTACCTCCTCTTTATCCTCTTCTTCCTTACTTCTCCATGCTTCCTTCTTCCTTACTTCTCCATGCTTCCTTCTTCCTTACTTCTCCATGCTTCCTTCATCCTTACTTCTCCATGCTTCCTTCATCCTTACTTCCATTTCCATGCTTCCTTCTTCCTTACTTCCCTTTCCATGCTTCCTTCCTTCCATTTCCATGCTTCCTTCATCCTTACTTCCCTTTCCATTCTTCCTTCATCCTTACTTCTCCATGCTTCCTTCGTTCTTACTTCCATTTCCATGCTTTCCTTCTTCCTTACTTCTCCATGCTTCCTTCATCCTTACTTCCCTTTCCATTCTTCCTTCATCCTTACTTCTCCATGCTTCCTTCGTTCTTACTTCCATTTCCATGCTTCCTTCATCCTTACTTCCATTTCCATTCTTCCTTCATCCTTACTTCCATTTCCATGCTTCCTTCATCCTTACTTCTCCATGCTTCCTTCTTCCTTACTTCTCCATGCTTCCTTCATCCTTACTTCTCCATGCTTCCTTCATCCTTACTTCTCCATGCTTCCTTCTTCCTTACTTCTCCATGCTTCCTTCATCCTTACTTCTCCATGCTTCCTTCTTCCTTACTTCTCCATGCTTCCTTCTTCCTTACTTCTCCATGCTTCCTTCTTCCTTACTTCCATTTCCATGCATCCTTCCTTCCATTTCCATTCTTCCTTCATCCTTACTTCCATTTCCATGCTTCCTTCATCCTTACTTCCCTTTCCATTCTTCCTTCTTCCTTACTTCTCCATGCTTCCTAACTTCCATTTCCATGCTTCCTTCATCCTTACTTCCATTTCCATGCTTCCTTCTTCCTTACTTCCCTTTCCATTCTTCCTTCCAAATTCTCCTTCCACCTCTCGCACTCCTTTCCCTTTGCAAAGTATAATAATAATTTCCTTGTATTATATATGGGCAACATTACTTTCCCTGGTATGGTTGTTCGCTATTTCTGTGCATCATGATATTTAAGTATACAAGGGATGCGAGTAAGGCGGGGGGAAGGGGTAGATAGATAGATAGATAGAGAGATAGATATTGACCACAAAAATAGAAGTAAGCGATGCATATAATTTAGGTTATGGTCCATATAAAAGGCATACAAACATTTGCAAAACATGATGACCTAACTTAACAAAACAGAAAAAAAACCATACTAGAAACTAAAAAAAGAAATGGTAGGATGCGAGAGAAGGAGTGGCTATGAAGTTTACATTTACTGACTTAACTTACTACCTTTTAAACTACATGTGTGCTTAATAACTGTTTGAATTATAAAAAAAAAAAAATGTCTAGACAGAGTTGGGGACAAGCTGGGAAGACTATCAGGATTGGGAGCTGTTGAGAAGACTATCCTCTCCTTCCTCTTCCTTTTCCTCCTCCTCTCTCTCCTTCATCCTCCTTCTCTTCCTCCTCCTCCAGCCCCTGACTTCTCTCATCCTTCAAGTCTCGCTATCACCCTCCTTCCTCCTTCCTCCTTCTCCTTCTTCCTCTTCATCTTCCTCTCCTCCTCTTGCTCTTCCTCATTCTTCTCCTTCTCCTCCTCCTCTCTTTCTCCTTCATCCCCTTTCTCTTCCTCTTCCTCCAGCCTCTGACTTCTTTCATCCCTAAAGTCTGGCTGGCAGCACCATCCTTCCTTCCTCCTCCTCCTCCTCCTCCTCCTCCTCCTCCTCCTCCTCCTCCTCCCCTCCTCCTCCTCTCCCTCCTCCTCCCCTCCTCCTCCTCCTCCTCCTCCTCCTCCTCCCCTCCTCCTCCTTCCTCGAGCCCACCAAAGCCGTGACCTCGCCCTCATCTCGTCGCCCCGGGGCTAATACGAGGAATCTGCGTGGCTGTCATAGGAGAGGTCTTAGAACCTTCGTGGCTGTCA
Source organism: Chionoecetes opilio (assembly GCA_016584305.1). Taxonomy (NCBI): domain Eukaryota; kingdom Metazoa; phylum Arthropoda; class Malacostraca; order Decapoda; family Majidae; genus Chionoecetes; species Chionoecetes opilio. Next base: position 5,583 of record JACEEZ010013165.1, read on the forward strand.
TAGGAGAGGTCTTAGAATCTGCGTGTCTGTCATTGCGGGTCTTAGGTTTGTGGTTGGAGTGGCGCGCTCATAAACTGCAGGACTCTCTGTACTTAGTTGCCTCAGCCCTCCGTCAGCCTTTTTTTAAATTTATTATATTTCTTTCTTTTATATTTAAACAGTTATTAATCACACAGATGGCTTAACCCCTTGAGGCCCGGAACGTAATTTCTATTGTAATATGACAAAACCTTAAAACGATTTTTAGTGAATATAAGTAATTTTTGTAATTGACCTTTTTATATCCTTGTCACCTCACTTTTTGGTATATTTAGTTGCTTTTTCAATTTCAGGGCAAACACAACGATTTATATAGCAAAGGAAAGATCTGGGCGTAAAGGGGGTTAAACGGTTTTTAAACACAGGTGGTTTAAAAAAAAGGTAATAAGTAAATAAGTGGTATAATTTAAGTTAAATGTTTCAGTTTCCCTCAAAATGTGTTAGCCTTTGTCTGGGGGCCGGGCCTGCTTTCGGTTTAGGATTTTTAGGGGGTTTTGGGGTGTAATTTTTGGGCGCTTTTGCGGGGGCCGCTCACCATTTTTTGGATGAGGGACTTATAGGTTTTTTTTTTTATTTTGTTTTTTTTGGTTTAGTTGTTTGGGAAAAGCGCATTTTTTATTTTCCTACTTTTCCTCTTCTCCTCCCTTTTTCTGTTTTTTTTTTTTGTTTTCTTCATATTATCCCCCCCCTCTCCTCTCTCTCCTCTCTCTCAGTCCCTTTTCCTCTCTCTCTCTCTCTTCTCCTCTCGCTCTCTCCCCCCTCTCTCTCTCTTCTTCTCTCTCTCCCCCCCTTTCTCCTCTCTCTCTTCTCCTCTCTCTTTTCTTTTCCTTTTTTTTTTTTTTTTTTTCTTGTTTTTTTTTAATTTTTTTCTGTTTTTTTTTTTGTGTAGGCTATGTATATTATGCCTTTTTGTTGTGTGTATTCCATAGGGCGAAAAAAAAATTATAGCTCATTGATTATCTTTTTCTTTTTCCCCTATCACTATAAAATAAATAAATATCTCACGTTCTAACTTTACCCTAGTGGTGGTGGGGGGGTGGGGGTGGTGGCTTGTAACACTAAGGGGGGGGGCCTTTTCCAAAACCTTGTCCTCTCACTAGGGGTGCGGGCGGCCCCTGTGATGAACCCCCTGTGTGTGTGTGTGTGTGTGTGTGTGTGTGTTTTTTGTTTGTTTAGGAAGGGGACGCGTGGGGTGGGGGGGTGGGGCAGCTCTAAACATTCCCTGCGTTTTTTTGGTCTTCATTCCTTTAAACGCACGTCTTAGCCACTCGGTTTTTACCCTTAGAAATAATAATGAAACAATAAAAATTTAAATTTTCAGGGGGGAAGGCTTACGTAAAAAAAAAAATACACTATTAAACAAGCTGATAAATGAACTTAAGTACTAAAAAAATTAATGAAAAATAATAATCCATGGGGAAAATCATACCCTGCTGTACATAAAAGGGGGGGGTGGAGGCTTAGGTCCTTTTTTTATTTTCTTATTAAAAAAAAAAACAGTTCCTATTGAAACTTCCTCCCCTTTCACACCCTCCCCACCCCCTCCTTCCTCCACCTCCCCTTCCTCCTCCTCCTCCTCCTCCACCACCACCTCCCCCCCCTCCCCCTCCTCCCCCCCTCCTCCTCCTCCCCTCCTCCTCCTCCCCTCCCCTCCTCCTCCTTCCTCCCTCCTCCCCACCTCCTCCTCCACCCCCACCCCCCTCCACCACCCCTCCTCCTCCTCCTCCCCTCCCCTCCTCCTCCTCCCCCTGAAATTTCTAACTATTGGGACAATATATCGCCTCCAAATCAAATGCGGAAGTCGATTGCCCCCTCTTGACGAGAAAAGTCTTTTGTCAACCAAAAATAACGATACAATTATATGTGAGATTTTAACCTCCTCGTATAAACTGGAAAAATATTCTGCTGATAAGATGTATGCGATTGTTTATATGGTAACGAAGTATTTTTAAAAAATCAGGGGTCCTTGACCTACAAGGATAATAGAAAATCCTAGTTTTTAGTTTTCACTACCGCATTGATCCGTTTGTTACTGCGATAAGGTGACGTCTAAAAACAGCGTCACGGGTTAATCAATCGGCTAAATTGCAATGGACATCACAGAAAATCGGTTATTATTCCCAATTATAAAAAAGCGGATTTCACGAGATCAGCGGTTAAGCGAAGTTGATTGGATTGACCTACTAAACGGTAAAAAATGCGGAAAAAAAGTTAATGTATTCACAAATAAAATCCGATCGGTGGTTGAAAACATTTCCCATGGTAGGAAAACGTCTAATAAATAAACAGACCCAGTTGGATACAATGAGATTCACAAAACATTGGGGAAAGCGCCGAGCGTAAGTTTTTCAAGCGATCAAATGCGGACGGCATTTAGAGAATACAAACTAAAAAAAGACGTTGCAAGGGGTTAAATTAAAACTAAAAGCGCGAGTATGAAGAAAAAATTGCAAAGGAATCCAATCAAACCCGAAAAGGTTCTTTCAATACGTTCGAAGTAAGAAAAACGTCAAAACTATATTGGGCCCTGAAAGAAATAAAAAAACATCTTGGTAAAAATAATGAGCATGGGGGAGTTGTACTCAATGCTTCTTAATGCGTTTTTTATTAAAGAAGCGAAGCTCCTTACCAAAACCATTAACATGTATGCGGGGCGCGAAGTGATAGATTGGAAAAAGGAAAATAACAGTAGACGAAATATCAAAGTATTTGCAGAAACTTGACCCAGCAAAATCCCTGGGGTGGACAAATTTCGCCGCGATTACTGCGAATGTCACAGTCAACTTTGCTTCCACCCAAAGATTATCCTCAAAAAATCGCTAATGGACAAAAAAATTCCTAGTTGTGGAATTGCAATGTTAAAAACCGTATTCAAAAAAAGGAGTAAGACCTCGCAATATTATCGCCCAAATTTGTCTAACTCTGTGATTGTTAAAATATTTGAAAAAATTGGGGGATAAAAAAGTGTCTTTTTTCTCGATGAAAAATAACTCAATATTAACCGCACATGGTTTTTTGAAATAAAAGATCCTCTTAACAAAACCCACTGGATTTTTTTTAAATTTATTTATTCAAAATGGGACCTAAAATTTCCCTCGGATGAATATACCTTTATTTTCAGAAAGCCTTCAACAGTTCCCCATAAGCGACTTTTGCCCAAGCTAAAGGGGACTGGCTTGGGAGACAAAATGTTCATGGGTTTGGGATTTGGGTTTCAAATCGTAAAAAACGGTAGTAATTAAATGGTGAAAATCTGATTGGGTTTTGATTTACAGGGGTGCCTCAGGGGTCGGTCTTGGGGGCCCCCTCTTTTTCTGATTAAATCAACGTCTGGACGCGGCTTTTTTATCTAAAAAATCGAAAATTTTCAGACAACCAAATTAGGCGGTAAAGCATATACTAGAGAAAAATGCGAAATCTACAAATTCCCTCGGGCCAACTATCAGACTGGAGTGAAATGGTATTAAAAAATTTAAATTTCCCATAAAAGTAAAATAATGCATTAGGGAACGATAACCCCAAAATATAAAATACAAATGCAAAAAAAATCGTTAAATGAAGTACAAAACAAGAAAAGGATTTAGTTCATCATCAGTAATGATCTTAAACCAGTCCGCATTGCCTAGCGCCCGTAAAAAACGAATATATGTTGGGCTTTTTAAACGCAATTTTGAACACAAACTCCGAAGTAATGACACAATTATACACTCCTTGGTTAGGCCAACTTGGAAATCCCGGGCCATTTTGGTCGCCCTGTTTTGTAAAGACCAACAAAAAGGAATCAGTGCAAAAAAAGCAACCCAACAAATTTCCTCTCTGCGAAAAATTTATCTTTTTGAAAGAGACTGCGAAACTTAATATTTTTCCTTAAAGGATCGGAATCCGTGGGGACTTGATAGAAAACCCTTTAAAATCCTAAAAGGATTTGATGTCATTAATCAGAGAACCTTTCGAGCTTTCAACTCAAAATGACAAAAAAAATGGTTTAAAACTAAAAGGTCAACGTTCAACACTGATCTCCGTAAAAAAATTTTTTCAATGTGAAGCGTTGATCTGGAAAAAGTTCCACAAATGTTTCGAAACCGCACAAAAACTACATTTAAAAACAGACTTGACGCGCACTGTAAATAAATGGGATTGATAGTGCCCTGCGAATTCATATTTATCCCCCAAGATCGATTAGTTGTAGTGGGGGGTTTGGGAATTTAGTTAGTATATTTCATACCCTATTTTTCTGCCTATGAAACTTCCGTTTTCCTATCTTCTTTTAAAAGGGCTGGGATCCTTTTTCCCTGTTTTTCTTACAATAGTTGATAGTTAGTATATGTATTTAGCAGATACCCTCGCTATGGACCAATAGGTCTCCTGGTGTCTGTTATTCCTATGTAAACCTATGTATCCTCCTCCCCACCCCCTCCTTCCCCCCTCCTCCCCCTCCTCCTCCTCCTTCCTCCTCCCCCCTCCCCCTCCACCCCCTCCTTCCCCCCCACCTCCACCTCCCCCCCTCCCCCTCCTCCCTCCTCCTCCTCCTCCCCTCCTCCTCCTCCTCCTCCTCCTCCCCTCCTGCAGGTATGATAGACGGATAGAGGCTGGGTGGCCTTGGTCCCTTTTCTGGGGTTTGTTTGAGCCCCTTCCTTGTTACGTAAGTGATAGGTTGATTACGTGTGTGGTTGTGTGTGTGTGTGCGTGTGTGTGGTGTATTTACCTATGATTAGTTTATTTAGCAGTTTGTTTTGCGGGCTGGCTATAGTCTGTGTCCCGTCCTGCTACTACATTTATCCATCCTTTCCCTTTAATTTAATTCCTCTTTCCTTCAATGGTGTGTGGTGTGTGTTTTGTAGATTTTTTTGTGACGGGTTTGTGTGTGTTGTGTTTGATTCAGGCTATGTAGAGGGAGATTAGTTTTATCTGTTTATCTGTTTGCCCTAACAAAGGGGAAAAACAACAAAAAGAACCTGCAGAGAGAGAGAGAGAGAGAGAGAGAGAGAGAGAGGAGAGAGAGAGAGAGACACCACGAGACAAGGACCCCACGATATAGTTTGCCCTACATGCTACAAATTTAGGTAAACCCCCCGGCACACACACACCAACCACACACACACACATACACCAACACACAAATACACAATACCCCCCCTACCCTACGCCACCCCCACCCAACCGCCCCTCTATAATGACAAACTCAAAGGCCCAAGTACACATGTCCAAAACTTAAAGAGGAAATCGCTCTTTCCCCCCACGACCCATAAGAACCGTGGCGTCTGTGGCGTGAATGTAAAACAGTGCTATTATATTATTATTATTTTTTATTATTAAATTTTATTTTATTATTTTATTAGTGGGTCTTTAGAGATAGAGAGTAAAAGTTTAGAGAGAGTTTTAGAGAAAGTAGAGTTTTAAAATATAGGTAAATAAGGGCTAAAATAGATAGAGAATAAAAATAGATAGAAAGATAAATATAAAATAATGTATTAGAAAAAAAAAGATAGAGAGTTTTAGAAATGAAGAGAGTAAATATGAAGGTGTGAGAAGCTGCAGATTAAGGGAAAAGGAATAGATAAAAGTTTGTGAAAGAAGTCTGAGTCATTTTGGTCTGATTAATCTGAATGCCGGTGCCTGCCTTCTGTGAAGAAAGAGAGAGAAGAGGAGAGGAGAGAGAGGAGAGAAGAACGGAGACAGGGGAAAGAGAAAAGGAGAGAGAGAGTGGACATCTTTAGCTGATTCTGAACAATTACTACCTTAACTTATCTACCTTTTAAGCTCTCTGTATGCTTATTAACTGTTTAAATATAAAAATAAAGAGAGAGAGAGAGAGAGAAAGAGAGAGAGAGAGAGAAAGAGAGAGAGAGAGAGAGAGAGAGAGAGGCGTTGCAATCGTAAGTGAAGGGTGTTGATTAGAGATAAGGGAACATGCAGGCAGTGGTGTAAACTTGAACTTGATTGAAAGGGACAAGATACAAAAAAAGAATACAAAGATAAGATAGTGATAAGAACCAATAATAGGAATGAGAGACTAAAAGTTCCCTTAGTCCGTGACAAGTAAGGGAAGGCAATGGGAGACCAATCAAAGTTAATTAAAATTAGAAAAAAGTTTCAAGAATTAGTGCCTTGGGAAAAAAATAATGAAAAGAAAAATGAAGAATATTAAAGATGAAGTAAATGAGAAAGAATGTATCGTAGACAGTAATGAATGATAAAATAGGAAGAAACGGAGGATAATTATATAAATAAAGATATATGTGCGAAGATAATGCATATATAGAATAAATTAATAAGTTGGTGCAAAAGAGGTCCTATATTGTAAAGTAAAGGTAAAGATGGGGCCATAGGCTATGCTGCGCGTGGCCTCGGAGCTCATCTCCGTCGCGTTAGGCCTTGAGCTGTGCGTGGGCCTCGGGCTATATCCCCTCGCGTTTGGCCTTGACTCGCGGGGCCTCGGAGCTCATACCCTCGCGTTAGGCCTTGAGCTGCGCGTGGCCTCGGGGGCTCATATCCTCGCGTTAGGCCTTGGCCTGTGCTGGGGGAAACCCTTACCCCGGGACTCAGGGGTATGTGACCCTCCGGGTTACCACGTTACCTTCCCCGGTTTTCCCCCGGTCCCGTAAATATAAAAATATTTGTGAAAATTATATTGTCTATATTGAAAAGGGACTTAAATGCGGCAGGGGTTTGAGAGTTTTTAACGGGGTTTTGATGCGGGGTTTAAGACGGATGTTAAAGCACAGGTGACGGATTCTTTGTGTAGTCTACCATAGACCTCTGAGCTGTCAATTTCCCCCTATTTGGCATTGCAATTAATCAAGCCTTCCCCCCCAATCTCTCTCCCCTCCCCTCTTCTCTCTCTTCTCCTCTCCTCCTCTCTTCCCCTTCTCTCTCTCTCTCTCTCTCTGTTTTTTGTTTTTCTCCTCTTTTTAGGCTTTTTTCTTTTTTATTTTTTTTTGTTTTTTTCAACCTTTTACATTGGTTTCTTTTTCTTTTTTGACTTTTTCTTCTCTAGTTATCTCTTTTTTTGATATTTTTTTCCCCCTTTTGAGTTTTTATTTTTAATTTTTTTTTTCGGTTTTTTGTTTTTATTTTCATTTTAATTTTTTGTTTTTTAATTCCCTTTGTTATATGGCGTTTTTTT
>JACEEZ010013168.1:0-35922 GCA_016584305.1 Chionoecetes opilio
ACTTTCTGGCTATAACGCTATAAGATGCATCCCAGTGTGAAAATATCTAGAGGGTCAAAATAGTCATTTGATCTTGGTTTTGCTTACATCTCGGCTGCCGCGTCGCCTTCTCATGGAGCAAGCGACGGTCGAACATTTTCTGCGCCGGCCTGCGGGGATACAGCAAGAGAAAAGTGACCGCTTGCAAGCAAAATTTCTCTTGCTCCTCCGCAGAAAATGCCTTGTCATGTTGTGATGATAATGGTATCGTTTTCAATCATTATAACATTGAAATGGAGACTATGACTGCCCAAGGGTATCATACCCTTGAAACTCAACATTTCGCTACATTTAGTGTTGCTGACCGGTCTTCTTTCTGTTTAACGTCACATTTTCCCATATCTTATGAGGTTAGGGGCATTTTCACAGTAACCTAGGCCATCATTGTCTCACAGCACAAACATTTAGATTGTCTTTTATCACTTTGGTTACAGTGAATATTGAAGGATCAATTGTATATTGGATAGAATATTTTTACCAAAAAGCTGCAGATATTATGATAATTTCACAGTAACAACAATACATTGCCACAACTGTAAAAAATGTATTCAACAACTTGAAAAACTGAACACCTCAAATTTTTGTATATATTTACCACAATGAAAATAGGTTAATATGTTATAAAATATATGCGTTAAATGTAATAAGTATGTATAATTTATATATTCAGCGCCGACATCGTTTATGTTACACTAATTTTTCCATCCACAATGTCCACTCTGACACATTGGTCTGTATCTTATGCCAGAATATATGAAAGTCTATTGTTTATCATTGCTATACAAGACACTATAAGGGACTATGGTCTGTATCTTATGCCAGAATATATGAAAGTCTATTGTTTTTCATTGCTATACAAGACACTATAAGGGACTATATATAGTCCCTTATAGTGTCTTGTATAGCAATGAAAAACAATAGACTTTCATATATTCTGGCATAAGATACAGACCAATGTGTCAGAGTGGACATTGTGGATGGAAAAATTAGTGTAACATAAACGATGTCGGCGCTGAATATATAAATTATACATACTTATTACATTTAACGCATATATTTTATAACCTATTAACCTATTTTTATTGTGGTAAATATACATTTTACATCTATACAAGCAGTAGTAATGGCAATTCCAATAATTAAATTAATTAATTGAGACATATACAAGTTCCGTCCAACCATTCGAACACTTTTGGGACGCTTGAAAAACAAGTTTATTGACACATAGAGGCAGTCACTAAATGAAAATGGTTGGTGATGAGTTTGTCAATGAAGTGTGTCATTACAATTTAACTGAAAAAACACAGATGTGCTGTAATGTACAGGATAACTGTTGTGCTCGGCAATTTTGCTTCTCAGCGTTTATTCTTCGCGCGAATCACAGACAGTAAAAAGTAGCTTTTTGGTTGCGGCAGGACACAAGACTTGCCCAGATCGTTTCAAACTTGAATATATTTTAATTATTTTCACCGTTTGGGAGAGGAATTTTTTATATATCCAAGCATCTTACCGCAGCTAATATCATGATAGTATCTAGACTTGGTGTTTTACTTTAACCTCTAATTTCCCTTAATTCCCAAGTGGCGACTCAACTGTTTGGGTTAAAATACTAGCTGGCGACTTTACTGAATAGTGGTATGAGTGGAGGGTCGCCACTAGAAAGGAGAAAAAACAAAACTGGGGGGTGTTTATTTTTGTAAATTTGTTTCATTTTAAGCCCTAATAAACACAAAATTTGACACAGAACTTTCCAGATAGCCCCTTCTAATCTGGGGTGTTGCCTGAAATCATGGATGTACAACTGTAAGTATAACGCCACACACGTTCTGTACAGAACAAAGAAACGTAGAACTTGGCGACCTTCACTGTTATCTACGGTATGTTAACACAGGTAATCAGACGTCTAGCAAATGAGATCCATTGAATATGCTTCCCGCATTGGGAAAAAGTGACCCTATAAAAGAATCTTATAAATGGGGACGAAAGAGGACATAAAGAGGAGAGATGATTGTACAAAAGGACCAGAAGAGACTTGTAAAAAACTAACATGGAAGAACGTGCAAAAAGTAACTATGATAAGAAATTTGCCTGGGAAAGAAATTGCAATGAGTGAAGATGTGAACAAGTGTGTAGCTACACAAATATTTTCTGAGCCTAATACGGGAGGATCCCCAAGATAACCACGAGATGTTAGGGTGCCACCTGGCATACTCGTGAAAAGCAAATAATCGTGATAACCAAACACATAACTAATGTGGTAAAATATAGGTTTTGGTTTCCAGGACCCCATCAATAAATTAAAATAGAAAAATAATAAAGACATGTTTGTGTACCAGCTAAAATAACTATGTCAAACGGACAACCAAAGGGCACACAGCGTGGTCTATATTGGGGACCACACACTGTAACTACCTTAATTCTGTAGAAGAAACCATTCTGAGTAGAGAAAATAGCACACAAAATTGACATAGACTGCACATTAATTAAACATAAAACGATGCATACACTCACAAGTGGTAATGGTGTGTGTGGCGGAGACGGAGAAGCTGGCAAACGTAGCCAGCTGAGAGTCCCCCTGTTTTCTCTCTCCGCGAGGCTCAGAAGAGAGAAAACGGGGGTGAGTCTAGCGTTTTGCAGGGATGAGGACTGGGTGCGTAGAAGTTCTTCCTCCTCCCCTATGATCGAATTGGGGAAAGGAGGAAAAGATCCTCGGATGCTTGAGAAGGGGCGCGGGGATGTACAATAGACTGAAGACAGGGTAGGGTAGGTAAGGTGGACAAAGGGGATGGGTGGCGCAGGGGACCTCTTCCTACTGCAACTGCCCACAACTCAGTCTCTGCGACATCTTGAATCATTGTGACATGTCCAGTTTGTGGAATTTTTGGTAGGCCACATTGTCGTCCGAGCCGCCAAATTATCATATTTTCAGCATGATATTGTACAGACCTTAGGTAAAATCATAACAGGAGAACCTCATTAACCGTCTTTAAAACAGCGGCGACTAATCTAACCCAGGCATAATTTAGTATAGATTCGTTTCACCAAAACAGCGTGGGCGTTGAACAAATTCATAAGGCCAGAAATTATAGTTTGGGCAAGGCTGTTGGTCTACACGCTCCCTCTCCTCACTCACCTCCTCCTGTCCCGTCATCCACGAGCCGCTAACTTCCCTCGTCCACACCATCAACAGACAGGTGTGCCCGTTCACGCTTACCAACGAGTGGGTGGTTGGGAGGATCGCCGTCCAGAGGTATTCCTCTCATGGGGGAGCGACTGTATAATCCCGAAGGCAAACGAGGTGGCTGATTCTGCTGCCAGGGGAGGATGGCCTTGGAGTCGGAGATGTAAACACGACACCCTTGGGTCCGTGCTGCCGTCTCGTCGCCGTCAGGCGCGGCCAAGACGTATGATCTTCGCGGAGGGCTGCGCCAGGCTCCGGACTGCGCGGGTGGGGGGGGAATAGACAAACACTAGGCGAATGCCCTCGGCTCATCACCGTCCATGGGCCAATACGCAGTGACTCTTCCCCCCAGCCCTGGATCGGAAAAAGTCCCGTGCCTGGTGTCGCTCTCTACCCGACCTCCACCTGGGTCACACGACACTCACGGTTCACACCCCGGCACGCCTCCGTCTGTCCCCCTGACCCCCACTGCCCTTGGTGCATGAATTTCCCGGGTGACTATTGAACCTTTCTGCTGCCATGTCCGCTGCGGTGCCACTCACAGGGCACCGGTAGTGCTGGACACGCGGGTCGGGGGCGGGACTCCTCGACCTGTAACTGGGTCACCCGACCTTGACCTCCCACTGCCTGCTGGCGGCGGCTGGCATCCCCCCTCAGCGGGTGCAAACAACGGCTGTCAATAAACGCCCCTCACCTGGTGCCTTCCTGAGGAAGACAGGTCAACTACCGAGCCTGTGATAGCATCATAGGAAAGTCACCAGGGCATCATAGTGTTCCCCAAGGTGGGGTCTTCCTCGGGCAGCCCTAAAAACACACGCAACAACCATCCATAAAACCGAGCTGCTAGCATGGTTATTGGGGTGATTTTAGGAGCTGGCGTGTCCCATAAAGAGTAACGTCTCCAAAGCACCAGCAAAAATGATTATCCCGGCATGCAGATCACCCCCGTCATGGAAGTGCCGATAAACGAGGTTCTGCCTGCAGTCTGATAATTACTGGGGTTATAATTGTGAGTAGATAGACTGTGTAATGTACTTTAGTAAATAACTTGGTAATTTTAGCTCACCCGTAGTTTTGGTGAATGTCGTAAGCTTGGTGAATTTTCGATCTCGTGTAATTGAAAATAGACCCTAATTTACACATCTCGTATCATCGGATTCTCGTATATCAAATGCTCGTAAACGGGAACTCTCCTGTACTGAAAAGCCTTCAATGTGCCGGGGGAGCCACCATGGCCCTCTTTACAAGACAGCATTGTGACGCGCCGCCGCTAGTCAAACATGGGCCACCCAAGGAAAACTTCAAGTCACTGTCCATATATAAACGAAAATGGACCAACCTGTGCATACAGTGATTTATATGAGGCGTTTTTCTGCGGGGGAGCAGACAAAATTTCTCTTGCAGGAGAAAAAATGTCGCTGTGCTGCAAATTAGTTTGACTTGCTGTTCAATCATCCAGGAAAGATGATTATGCCCGACCCGCAAGAAAATTTTCTTGCGGGAGCAAGCGAGAAGTGAGTGAGGGGGCTCAGCGTTGGCTGCCGTGGCGAAATATTTTGTCTGCTTCAATAAAGAAACATGACAACAGTGTACTTTTTCTCCACAACATCATATACACTTTCTTATTTTAATGTCCTGTTGATCATAAAAGTTTGAATCCCATAAGGGAGGTTGTGGCGTGTAATTAAGGAAATATAATCGTGACAGCTGCCTATATTGCTGTCTATGCATTCCAACGCTGGAGGATAAACACTGGAAGTGTGACTTGTTGTCCACGAAACCGTAAAGATCAAAAGCACCTTCACCAACAAACCAATCACTCTATACCCGATCTTGCTGAAACAATACCAATGGCGATGTTTTAAGAAACACTGAGACGACTTATCGGCCTTCCCTGAGCAAATGTTTGCATGGCATTAGTATAACATTACTAACTGCAATGTAAGTACGAATGTTATTCCGAAAACAAGGTTTTAGTAGAAACATTGCCTAAACATTTTCCTCCCACTTGTTTGGGCTTCATCATCCTCATGTTGCTGCGTTCTACTTATGATGCGACATTCATGTGCTAGCACACTAGTCCTGAAATCTGCACGTTTTCTGGCTATAGACGCTAATAAGATGCATCCCATGGTGCACAATATCTGGAGGGTCAAAATAGTCATTTGATCTTGGTTTTGCTTACATCTCGGCTGCCAGCTTCGCCTTCTCATGGAGCCAAGCGACGGTCGAGTACCATTTTCTGTGCCGGGCGTGCAGGATACAGCAAGAGAAAAGTGACCGCTTCAAGCAAAAATTGTTTGCTGCTTGCTTAAAATGCTCCCGCCGCAGGAAAAAAATTCCTTGTGTCCAATGTTTGTGATGATAATAAGGTATCAGTTTGTCAGATCATTATAACAGTGAAATAGGAGACTAATGACTGCCCAAGGGTATCATACCCTTGGAAAAACGCAACATTTCGCTACAATTAAAAAAAGTAGTGTTGCTGAACCGATCTTCTTTCATGTTTTAACGTCCACATTTTCCGCATAATCTTTATTAGGTTTAGGGCCATTTTCACAGTAACCTAGAGCCATCAATTGTCTCACAGCACAAACATTTAGATTGTCCTTTTATCACTTATGGTTGCCAGTTGAATATTGAATCGATCAATTGTATATTGTATAGAATATTTTTTAGGCCACAAACAAGCTTGCAGATATTATGATTAATTTCACCGTAACAAAAAAAACAAACAATTGCCAACAACTGTAAAAAAAGTGAGTCAACAACTTGCAAACTGAACACCTCAAATTTTTGTTGATATGATTTTACCACAATGAAAATAGGTTATAGGTTATAAAATATATGCGTTAACTGTAATAAGTATGTATAATTTATATATTCAGCGCCCAGACAATCGATTTTATTGTACACTACTTTTTCCATCCACAATGTCCACTCTGACACATTGGTCTGTATCCTTAGGCCAGAAATATATGCAAGGAGTCCTATTGTATTTTCATTGCTATACAAGACACTATAAGGGACTATATATAGTCCCTTATAGGGTGTCCTTTTGAATAATCAATGAAAACCAATACTTTCATATATTCTGGCATATAGATACAGACCAAATAGTCCCTTATAGTGTCTTGTATATCAATGAAAAAATAGCTTTCATATATTCCTTGCATAAGATAACAGACCAATGTGTCAGAGTGGACATTGTGGTGATGGAAACATAAAATAGTGTAGCATAAACGATGTCGGCGCTGTAAGTTATATAATTCTACATACTTGGACATTTACCGGAAGCGCATATAAATATTTTTATAACCTATTACCTATTTTTATTGTGGTAAATATACTTTACATCTATATCACGCGGTAGTAAAGGCAATTCCTATAATTAAATTCATTAAATGAGACCCACAAGTTACCGTCCAACATTCGAACACCTTTTGTGGGCGCGTGAAAGTTAATTTGAACTAGATCCTTTGAAATTTAGGATGATGTGTTGTCAATGAGTGTTCTTGCATTAACTGAAAGTAAACCACATGTGCTCCAAACCCATTAGTATAGAGATAGAGTTCATTCGGTTGATTTCCATTATGTACTGATCTGGCCTAGGTGTAGCGGTGGACAATGCCACTTAGACAGCCTGTGGATACGCTTTTCCAACGTATCGCTATCCATTGTCATCCAGTTCTTCAATGTCCAGGGTGCTGCCGATCCCGTACTTCACATACACTGTCTCCACGTCCCTTGTGTGGGACCATGCCGGTGGTGGCGGTTAATGCCCCCGAAAGCCTCACATACCAAAGACCTGAAGACCTGCTTCACCCATGGGTGAGGTTTTTGGGTGGGGGAAAGTGCAAACAAGATTTTGGTTCTAGGGGAAGAGATTAATGTGGATTGGCATAAAATATACCGGTGAACGACTCGTATGGGATGACCATAAAAAGAGGCCAAAATACATCAAAATACCAATCCCACAAAGTCTACCCGTATAGACGGGAGTTAACTACTTTTCTCGAAATATCTGTACAAACCCTAACCTAATGAAGCCTTGTTTGACAGCTTTTGTGAAATGTCCCATCCTTCCTTAACGCCAGCAACATGTGATAAAGAAAAGAGCACATCTAACCTCATACTCAATTACTGTGGGTTGAAACCACAGAAACTTATAACACATTGTAAAATATATGTGGGTCATCTTGGTGATCACTTGAACCCATTGAAGGAATTATGACCACTGATATTCTAGGGTTGTTCACTGGGCTCATCTGTGATTGTCGGCTAGCGCGGGCGCCGATATGGAGCACCAATTAGGCTCTATAGCCGAGTTTGAGTGTGTAAGTGTTAAATAGCGTATTAGTCTGTGGCAATGGTGTTACTTGGGTGCCCATGACCCTTATTTGTGCAGTGTAGCTACTCGGCAAGGGGCTTCTAGGTCAGGGATTGAACTGTGAGTCGGGATCTGACAGGTGAGGGGTGTGCGTGGCCAATGTTTACCTTTTGTGAAATCGTCCAAGTACGCGCGCTGCGCCGAAACGCATATTTGTGCAGTGTAGCTTAACGCTGGAAGGGGGAGGGGAGAGGGGCTAAGGTAGCTGGTGAGATCGCTACAACCGGTTCAAACCCGGGCCAGACCGGAGTACTGCAGATGGTGCCGTTTCCTTTAGAAAGCCCGACCCCTGTCCACCCAGGCAGTGTAATGGGTGCGGGTGTTTGGCCGGGGGTTTGTAAGACCGAGGACGCCTCACCGGGGTGTTATTCTGGCGTTCGCAACGCCAACAATAAGGATGAATGATAAGAAATGTTTGATATGGAGACGGTGCCCGATATGAGTGCAGCAGCTCAGGCCCTGGTAAAATCAACTACTAGATGTCTATAATTTAGTGGTCATCCTTCTTGTGTGTGTGTGTGTGTGTGTGTGTGTGTGTGTGTGTGGTGTGTGTGTGTGGTGTACCTATTGCTGCCATCACATCTTAAAAATCTTACCCTCTTAACACCACCTGATCATTGTGATAAACCTCTCTTAGTGTTTGAGGACACACAAACAGTGTCTGAGATGGGCGAAAAATACGTGTTGGTTTGATGAACTCATCCTTACCGGCTTTGACTGAATGAACTACCGCAACTGTATGTATGGCTTATGTACTTCACATCTGTAAAGGTTCCAGCGTGCGCTCAGCGCGCTTGGTTTAACCCACACGGCCGCTATGAAATATGAGGTGCCTTCAAAAAATTCTAAGTCCATTTAGGTTAGGGTTAGGTATACGTTGTGGTTAGGTTAAGGTTAGTTGGTTCAAGGTTTAGGCTTAGGTATACTTTGTGGTTAAGGTTGGTATACTTTGTGTTTACGTTAGGTTAGTTATACTTTGTGGTTAAGGTTAGGTTAGTATAATCTTTGTGGTTAAGGTTAGGTTAGGTTATACTTTGTGGTTAAGGTTAGGTTTAGGTTAGGTTAAGTTATGTATACTTTGTGTTTAAGGTTGGTTAGGTTAGGTAATAACTTTGTGGTTAAGGTTAGGTTAGGTTAGGTATACTTTGTGGTTTAGGTTAGGTATACTTTGTGGTTAACGTTAGGTAGGTATACTTTGGTGGTTTTAGGTTAGGTGTAGGTATACTTTGTGGTTAGGTTAGGTAGGTTTAGGTTAAGTTAGGTATACTTTGTGGTTAAGGTTATGCTAGGTTAGGTTAGGTATACTGTTGTGGTTAAGGTTAGGTATACTTGTGGTTAAGGTTAGGTATACTTTGTGTTTAAGTTAGGTTAGGTTAGGTATACTTTGTGGTTAAGGTTAGGTTAGTATACTTCTTGGTTAAGGTTTAGGTTAGGTTTAGGTATACTTTGTGTTAAGGTTAGGTTAGGTTAGGGTATACTTTGTGTGTTAAGGTTAGGTAGGTTATGTTATCTTTGTGGTTAATGTAGGTTAGGTTAGATTTTTACACATATGAGTGACTTTGATGATTTTTTTTGGATCCATAAATCACTTATAATTTGCTTCCCCCACGTCGAGCCAAAACGACCCCCGTATTCCCCGCCATTCCCAGGCTTTGTTGGCTAATAGGGGGAAAAAAAAAGATAGGGGTGAAAGGACTTTCTTCCAAGTTTTACCCTCAATGCTATTATTAAGGAAACTGGGCCCATCTCTGCGCAGCCTCCGTACTCACGTTTAATCCTTTGTCTTTTCTGTTCCGGGCCTGGGTCACACTCGGAGCCCCTGTAGTCAATTCGTAAACCATTAATATAACATCCTTATGTGTTAATAATTCACACTAGGACCACAATTCCCTACACAATTGTGGAGTTCTTGGTTTCTGTTACTTATTGTATTCTAATGAAACATTCTCTCTATGAGCTTTTCGGTCTCAAATTAGTCACTTTCTGTAAAACCAAAAATATATCATTTTATTTTTCCCTCTATGTCATGATGGCTTCCGTAATAACACTATAGTCGTCATCTATGCACTAATGTCGCCAGGCGCCATATTTAAGAAATTATAGCATCACTACTGCTGGTGTCCTGTGCCACTGAAGATGATACACAGTAGTTTTTATATCATGACTGTATAATCTACCCTGTTTCAGCGTTGTTTTATGCTTTTGTATCTGTGAGTATCAACTGTTTTCAATTGTTCACTAACTACTTTTTTTCGGGCGACGACAGACAGCAGCTCATCACCTTTCGGGCGAGAGGACATAATCACTAGCTGGCGACCTTAGTGTAGCCGTTACCAAGGTCGCCACTCTGGTGATATTTTGGTAATTTGTTAATTTATAGCCATACTATGACACAGATGAAGACACAAAATGACACACTCTCCAGATAGCCCCTTCTAACTTTCCTGAAATCATGGATGTAGAAATGTAAGTATTAACGCCACCACACGTCTGTACATCGAAAAGAAACGTTGTCCTGGCGACTTTAGTGTTGTCTACGCTAGGTTTGTAGCTTGTTTGTATCAAAAATAACGTAAAAACGGACTAATAACGCTATAAGAGGTTACGCTATAACCATAACGAAGTAATTAACGTTGTCCTATTTAACGCTTGGAGGAGAAAAAGGAATAATTCAGAAATTAAATAAAATCTGATCAAGAGAAAGAGGCAAATACACACGTTGTTTTGTTTACACGTATCTTCTCTTCCCCATTTCTCCTCTTTATCACCTGTTTTCTCTTATCCCTTGTACGTGGTGGCAAGAGCAACCCTTCAACTTATACCGTGTCCAAGGAAATGTCTTGGCAATGGGTGGAAATGGGTGAAAATGGTATAAATATGAGAGGCTGTCACAGTGGCACTTACCTCCGACGCGATGAGCTCAAGCTTGAGTTGGCAGCAGGGTTCCCTGCTGGGTTCCCTGTTCCAGCATAGAAGATAGAAGATAGATAAGATAAGATAAGATAGAATAAGAGAAGAAAACTAAGTAAAGACCCAGACAGCAAGAAGAAACACGTCAGGGAGTCCCGTTGAAAAAGGCCTGACTCCCGACCAACAACTGAACTGAACTGAACTGAGGGTGAAGAATGTTAGGCGACACGTGGCGATGAGAGACCAGAAGAGTGTGCTGGTTAGCCTGAGTGGCAAGGGTATGGAGGATGTTGTGAGGGAGGTGAGGGAGCAGGTGAATGGTGTACAGGAAGGAATGGTGATAATGCAGGGAGGGGGGAACAGCCTTAGGAGATTAGGCCCCGAGCAGACGGTGGGCAAGGTGATGGAGTGCCTTAAGGATATAAAGAAGGACAGGAAGAAAGTACGAGTGGCTGTGGTGGGAATCATGAGGCGACCTCGGGAAAATGCAGGGTATGAGGAATGAGACGCGACACAAACAAGCGACTCCAAGAGGAGGTTGTAAGAATGAAAGCGGAGTGCAGTAAGGATCCAGGGGACTATGGAGTAAGCTTCATAGACCTGGACGGTGCACTCCCACAGGAGGTCTTTGAGGGAGACAAAGTGCACCTAAACTGGGAAGGAGAGAGGCGGATGTGCGGGAGAATGCTTGAGTGGATACGTACGACTGAGAGACTGCAAGTTGAGGGAAAAGAGGGTGACAAATGCGAATGAGTGACTGTTGACAACAAAAGGGAATGTGAGGATGGGCTGTGTGAATGTTAGAGGATGGAATGTTGAAAAAATGGAAGACCTCAGCAGGGAAATGAATGAATGGAACATTGACGTAGTTGGTGTGACAGAAACACAAATGAGAGAGAGAATTGAACTTAGATCTGAGACTTACAGTATGATCGGCAAGGGCAGAAGTAAGCAGCAGAAAAAGGCTGGCGGAGTGGGAGTACTTGTGAGGCAGGAAGCAGGTATAGATGTAGAGGAGCTAGATGTAGGAGGGTGTGAAATGGGTGAGGATATTATGGTAGTACGTCTGGAATATAAGGTGCGAAAGGGAAGAGAAAGGATCTTGGTGATAGTGTGTTACATGACAGTGGAAGGAACAGGAGCGAGAGCCGAGAATGAAAGGAAGTATAGAATTGTGCAAAGGGTTGTAGAACAGAATAGAAGTGAAAATGTGATTGTGATGGGAGACATGAATGGTCACATTGGTGTGTTAGGAGAGGAAGTAAATGGAAATGGCCAATTGCTGCTTGACTTTGCAGAGGAGAATGAAATTTGAAATTTTGAATGTGACCCTGGCTGAAGGAAGAGTGACCTGGAGTGGAAGGGAGAATGAATCTGGGCCCTTGACTTTATGTTAGTGAAACCGGAAGGCTAGAGAACGGGTGAGAAGTATGTGGGTGGTATGAGGAAAGGACAATCGACGTAGCGAGTGGCCATAACGTCATGGTAATGGAGTATGAGTGTTTTTAAGGAAAAAGAGTGAACGTGAAAGAAGAGAAGAATGGACGTTGGAAGCTTAGAGATGCAGACTGGGATTATTTCAGAGAAGTGGTGAGTAATGAGGACTGGAAGCTGGGAGAGAATGGTTTGAGGGCTGAGAGAGGTGTGGATGAGATGAATGAGGGGATTGTTAAGGAAGCTTAACAAAGTGTTAGAAGAAGAGCATAGGCAGAAACAAAAGAGAACAAATGGCAGGACAAGAAAAAAGTTGGTGGAACAATCCCAGCAAACACAAAGACGGGGGGCCTCCGGAGGCCCTCCGTATGTCTTACCGGCGGCCCGACGGGAAGTGTACGACGTAGGGCCGCTGGGGATTTGCTCAGAGGCTCACCGGCGGGCCGCTCCCAGCGGCCCGCCGTAGGGCATATGACCATTTGCCGCTGTTGTATTACCGTTTGAGGAATATTTACGGTTACACTTCAAGCATATTGCAGATACTTTAAATGTTTTTAGAGGTGTTTCACAGACCATTTGCCGCTAAAGGGCTGATGGGCCCGTACCGAGAGTCATGCTGAAGGGCGAGCGACAACCTTCGTTGACTGAAGAAGGGTACCATAAAAGGGATATTTTTCGTTTTGAAAAGCAGCGACGACGGTCGTCAAAGACACGAAAAGGGGACCGTGTCTTTGTGCCGACCTACGTCGCTGCTCTTCGTTCCCAAAAATATCCCTTTTATGGTACCCCTTTCCCGTCAACGAAGGTCGTTTGCTCAACCTTCATCATGACTCTCGGTACGGGCCATGGACTGTTCAACACCCATTTAAAAAATTACTAAATATGCAATATGCTCTAAGTACAAGCCAAAATATTTTTGTCGTTTTCCAGTATTATGATGAAGAGAACCACAAATCACTTTGGACTTCGTTTATTTTTATTAAAAACAAAAAAAATTCCGTATTGGATTTACAGGTGGAAAAAGCCATGAAGAACGAGATGAATGAAGATTGAAGATTTGTAATAGAGATCCATTTCAACATTTTAAATCATTTGCAGGGGCCCTACAAAACAAAACAAAATTATGAACTATAAAAAACAACCAGATATTTTTGGTCAACCTTTCAAACACTCGAATTAGCAGGATTTCCTTTCCCATTTACTTCCTGTACCTATCCATCCACCTTCTATACCACTCTGCGGGCATACCATCCTGTCTCTATAATATCATTTCGCCTTTCCTTTTAACAAAGGGCCCGATGCGCTAGGGTGACTCCACGTAAATAAATAAATATATATAATTATATATATAATATAAGATATATATATAATATATATAAATATATATATGATATATATATAATTATATATATATATATATATATATATATATATATATATATATATATATATATATATATATATATATACTGCCCAAATTTTTTATACTATATTATACTATAATTATTATACTTATATATACTATAATATATTATACTATAAATTTACTCAAAAAAATTAGGACAANGCCCCCAAACCAATTAGGGCGATGCCGAGGTTGGTGTAGGTACGTAGTTATCTGGGCAGGTGTTACTTTGGTGCCCAGTGACGGGTATTTGTGCAGTGTAGCTACTCGGGCAAGGGCTAGCTAGTCAGATTGCTGTGAGTGCGATCTGAAAGGTGAGGGTGTGCGTGGCCAATGTTTACCTGTGTGATCGTCCGCCGCGCGTGCGCAGACGCGTATTTGTGCAGTGTAGCTACGCGGGCTAAGGTAGCTGGTGAGATCGCTACACCGGGTTCAAACCCCGGGCAGAGCGGAGACAGATGGGCCGTTTCCTTAAAAGCCCGAGCCCCTGTCCACCCAGCAGTGAATGGGTACCGGGTGTTTGCCGGGGGTTGTGACCCGCCTCCCGGTGTCGTGTGGGCAAGTGTCTGTTTATGAGGGAATGTCTGTTTACTAATAAAGGCAAAGAAAACGGGCGTTGAGGGGAATAATTACTAATATTGACTTGATCAACAGAGGCATGTCCAGGCGTGCTACGACAACAAACCCGTCTGTATTTATCATTAAAGGGTGAGGGGGGGGCACGAAGTGGAACACTCGCCGACGTCGGCGAGAATTACTATCGGCGACAGTTATAGGCATGGTTTTGAGCATATATGATATAAGAGGCATTCAATTTCGTACAGAAATGTCCTCTGAGCAGGAGATGGGGGTATATACGGATGGTTAGGACATTTCTGTACGAAATTGAATGACTCATATATCATATACGCTCAAAACCATGCCTATAACTGTCGCAGATAGTAATTCTCGCCGACGTCGCCGAGTGTTCCACTTCGTGCCCCCCCCTCACCCTTAAATGATAAATACAGACGGGTTTGTTTTCGTAGTACGCCTGGACATGCCTCTGTTGATCAAGTCAATATTAGTAATTATTCCCCAATATTAGTAATTACGCCCGTTTTCTTTGCCTTTATTAGTAAACAGACATTCCCTCATAAACAGACACTTGCCCACACGACACCGGGGTGATGGCTTCCCCAACAATAAGGATGAATGATAAGAATGTTGATATGGAGACGGGGCCATATGAGTGCAGCTCAGGCCCTGTAAAATACAACTAGATGTCTATCATTTAGTGGTTCATCCTTCTTTGTGTGTGTGTGTGTGTGTGTGTGTGTGTGTGTACACTATTGCTGCCTCTAAAATCTTACCCTTAACACCACACTGATCATTGTGATAACCTCTCTTAGTGTTTGAGACCCACAAAACAGTGACTGAATGCTATTATTAAGGAGAACTGGGCCATCTCTGCACGCCTCCGTACTCACGTTATCTTTGTCATTTCTGTTCCGGCCTGGGGTCCTCGGAGCCTGTAGTCACTTCTGTAAACCATAAATATAACACTTAGTGGTAATAATTCACACTAGGACCACAATTCCCTACACAATTGTGAGTATGGTTTCTGTTTACCTTATTGTATTCTAGGAAACATTCTCTCTATGAGCTTTCGTCACAAATTAGTCACTTCTGTAAACCAAAAATATATCATTTATTTTCCTCTATGTAATGATGGCTTACCGTAGATAACACTATAGTCGCCACCTGCACTAATGTCGCCAGGCGCCATATGTTAAGAATTATAGCATCACTACTGCTGTGTATGTGCCACTGAAGATGATACACAGTAGTTTATATCATGACTGTATAATCTACCCTGTTTCAGCGTTGTTTTATGCTTTGTATCTGTGAGTATAAACTGTTTCAAATTTCACTACTCGTTTTTTTTCGGGCGACGACAGACAGCAGCTCATCACCTTTCGGGCGAGAGGATATAATCACTGGCTGGCGACCTTAGTGTAGCCGTTACCAAGGTCGCCACTCTGGTGATATTTTGGTAATTTGTTAATTTATAGCCATACTATGACACCGATGAAGACACAAAATGACACTCTCTCCAGATAGCCCCTTCTAACTTTCCTGAAATCATGGATGTAGAAATGTAAGTATTAACGCCACCACACGTCTGTACATCGAAAAGAAACGTTGTCCTGGCGACTTTAGTGTTGTCTACGCTAGGTTTGTAGTTTGTTTGTATAAAAAATAACGCAAAAACGGGCTAATAACGCTATAAGAAGTTACGCTAGAACCATAACGAAGTAATTAACGTTGTCCTATTTAACGCTTGGAGGAGAAAAATGAATAATTCAGAAATTAAATAAAATCCGATCAAGAGAAACAGAGGCAAATACACACGTGGTTTTGTTTACACGTATCTTCTCTTCCCCATTTCTCCTCTTTATCACCTGTTTTCTCTTATCCCTTGTACGTGGTGACAAGAGCAGCCCTTCAACTTATACCGTGTCCAAGGAAATGTCTTGGCAATGGGTGGAAATGGGTGAAAATGGTATAAATATGAGAGGCTGTCACAGTGGCACTTACCTCCGACGCGATGAGCTCAAGCTTGAGTTGGCAGCAGGGTTCCCCTGAATTAGGAATAGTTAGTGAATAGTTAGGAGTGAATTAGGAGTTAGTGAATAGTTAGGAGTGAATTAGGAGTTCCCCTGATTAGGAGAATGCTATGTAAGGTATTGGAGACGATTGGCATGAGTGAGAAGGTTGTTAAAATAATAAGCAGTATGTATGAGAACACACAGGCCAAGTTCAGTAGGGGTGACCTCGAGACTGGATGGGTGAATAGTAAGAGAGGAGTAAGACAGGGCTGTGTCCTTTCTCCTCTACTTTTTGGTTTATATGTTGAGGAAATGGCAGTGAGAGTGAAGCGTACATGTCTGGGTGTGAAAATTGGAGATGAAGTGTTGAGTGTAGCCCTACTGATGTATGCAGATGATGTGGTGATCCTTAGTGAAAACCACAATGAGCTACAAGAGATGCTGAATGCTGTGACTGAGTATGGAAGGGACTTCAACGTTAGGCTCAGTAAGGAGAAGAGTCAAGTGTTGGTGGTGAATGGGGATGACTCTGATGATGACAGGATTTGGATGGTGGCTGGGAATGAAATAAAGAGAACGAAAGAGTACAAGTATCTGGGTATTTGGTTGGATGATAAAGGCTGTGAGAAAACTAAACATGAGAGGATAGCTAGAGCCAACCAGTGGGTTGGAAGGCTAGGCAGTGTGGCAAGATGTCGGGCCAACAAGTATGAAGTGGTGAGAGGACTATGGAAGGGTGTGGCAGTCCCTAGCATTATGTATGGCCTTAAAACAAGGGTGTGGTCTAGGAAGGAGTTGGACAGTTTGGGAAGTAACAAAACCCAAAGGGGCAGGAAAGAATAGCTTTAGGACCCAATATGTATGGGGCCCGGGGGAAAAGTTTTAAGGAGACAGGGGGTTTGGAGCACGTTCAGAGAGAGGATGAAAAGGGGGGAGGACTGGGGTACGAGCAAACGGGCAACGAATGGATGACAGAAAAGGGGGGGCAAAGAAAGGGTTTTGGGGACTGGAAAATTATGGGAAGGGGGATAAAAGACTCAGAAAAAGGGGAAAAGGGAGGGAAAAGGTGAACGGGGAAGGGTTTGTAAAGGAGTATGAGACATGGGAGTAAGGGCTGTATGAAAAAAGGAAATAAATAGGGAGAGTGGAAGAAAAAGGGAAAAAAGAAGGGTCTGGGGGGAAGAGTGAAAAATCACACGGGAAATGGAAACGGGGAGAAACCCCCCGGGCCCCGGTATAAAAGGGTTTCCTATGATGGTGGCTTTTGAGGGGACCTTTACTCTTCAGACCCAGGACAAAGTCGCGGAGGTAAATATCTATGTCCAGAGGGAAAGGGAATGTTTGGCAGAAAGGGTGTGTGTGATGTGTGTGCCAAGTTGGAGGGTTTTAAACCCGGGAGCATTTGATGCCTGGAATTTTAAACCGGTTGATTATGCTAAACCAGATGTTGGGTAGGGGAAAGGGAAAAAGGTCGGGGGGAAGAATGGCGGAAAAATGGAGACAGGAGAGGGGAGAGGGGGGTAACCTGCTGGGTTGGGTGTGTTTAGGGGAGGAGTGACATTTGGGTTGATTGAGAGTGTAAAAAAATTTTTGGGAGAACTTTTTGAAGCACGTGGGAAAGAGACCCTGAGAGGCAGGGGGCCCCTCATGAGGGGGGACCCCGTATAATGGATGCAAGGGGAGGGGAAGGGGGGGAAAAAGAAACCCCTATTTTTGCTTCCCCTTTTTGGCCTTTCTCTCCCCAACAGATTAGGGTTGTGGGAAAACCCGGCCCAAAGGGTTTTCCTGACCCATCTGCGGGTGATTTTCCCAAATAAAGATCAAATCAAATAATTCCCCCTTTGGGCCCCTTTTCTGTATCCCTTTTTTTCCCCCTTTCCCACCGGGGGGAGAGGGGCCCACAACAGGGCGGGATAGACACAAAAACATAATCCCTTCCTATCACCAAAACAGGCAGTATAACAAAACATAAGCCCCTCCAAATTCCCTACGGTCATTTGGGGAAAACAGACAAAATTCCCTCCTATCCCTACGGGCAGTATAGACACAGACATAATTTCCCTCCAAATCACCCTTACAGGCATTTTATAAGACAAAAAAGAAAATAATCCCCTCCTACCCCCCTTACGGGGGGCCGTATAGACACAGACAAAATCCCTCCTATCCCTGCAGGGCTAGAAACACAGCCCATAAGCCCCTCCTATCTCCTACAGGGCAGTATAGACACAGAAAATAAGCCCCTCCTATAAAACAACGGGGCAGTATAAAACCAACCCCTAAGTCCCTCCTATCCCCTTTTTAATGGCAGTATAAAAACCAGACAAAAGTCCCCCTATCACCTCCCGGGGGCCCATATGGGAAAAAAAACAGAAATAAGTCCCCCTTCACCTACGGGCAGTAAAAACACAGCCCTTAATTTCCCCTCCTATAAACTACGGGGCAGTATAGACCAGACATAAGTCCCTCCCTATCACCTAAGGGCAGTATAGGCCAACGACATAATCCCTCTATCACCTACGGGGCAGAAAAGCCCAAAAGACTTTAAGTCCCTCCTATCCCTACAGGGCATATAGAAAAGAAAAATCCCTCCTATCCCCTCCGGGCAGTTTTAGCCCAAAACCCATAAGTCCCCCCTATAAACAACAGGGCTTTTAAAGGGACACAGCCCAAAATTTCCCTCCTTTTCCCCTTTACGGGAAAAGTTATAGACCCAGCATGGGTCCCTCCTATCCCTACGGGGCCGAAATAGACACGACATAAGCCCCCCTACACCTAAAAGGGCAGTATGACCAGACATAAGTCCCTCCTATAACCTAACGGGCAGTTTTGGACAAAGACATAAGTCCCTCCTTAAAAACAGGGCAGAAATAGACACAGACAAAAACCCCTTTCCTTTATCCCCCTACAAAGGGCATTTATAGCACAGACTAAGTCCCTCCTATCACTACGGGCAGTTAGCACAGACATAATTTTCCCCTCCTATCAAACAAGGGGCAGTAAAAGAAAACACATAATCCCTTTTTTATAAACCTACGGGGCAGTATAACACAGACAAAAGTCCCTCCTATCACCTACAGGGCTATAGACAAAAGAAAATAAGTCCCTCCTATCCCTACAGGGCGGTATAACCAGCATAAGTCCCCCTATCTTCCTTTACGGGGGCGTATAGACAAGACAAAAAGGCCCCTCCTTCACCTACCAGGGGTTTTTAGACACGACATAAGTCCCCCCTATCACCTACGGGGGCGTTTAGCCAGACATAAGTCCCTCCTATCCCCTACGGGGGCATATAGAAAAACGGGGACTTTAAGCCCCTCCTATCAAAAACGGGGCAGTTTTAACACAGACTAGCCCCCTCCTATAAAACGGGGGGGTTATAGACACAGACATAAGTCCCTCCTATCCCTACAGGGCTTATAGCCACAGACATAAGCCCCTCCTATCCCCTTAAAAGGGCTATTAGACACAGAAAAACCCCTTTCCTTAATCACCTACGGGGCAGTATAAAAACACAACTAAGTCCCTCCTATCAACAACATGGCAGTAAAAAGACCCCGCCCTAAGCCCTCCCTATCCCCTTTAAGGGGCAGTATAGACACAGACAAAATCCCTCCTATCCCCTTTACAGGGCAGTATAGACACGACATAACCCCCCTTCCTATAAACTACAGGGCAGTATAGAAAACAGACAAAAAGTCCCCCCTTTCCCCTTTACAGGGCATTTAAAAATAACCAGACAAAATTCCCTCCTATCCCTCCCGGGCAGAAATTGACCACAGACTAAAGTCCCCTATCCCCAAAAGGGGGCCCGTATAGACACAGACATAAGCCCCTTTCCTTTTCATTTAGGGGGCTTATGACGGGGGGACAAAAAGTCCCTCCTATCACCTACAGGGGGGTATTTATAGAACACATAAAGTGGCCTTTCCCAAATCACCTACAGGGCGTTTTGGGACACAGACAAAAAGTCCCTCCCTTTTCACCTACAGGGCGGGTATAGCCACGGCATAAGTCCCTCCTATCACCTAGGGGGCAGAAATAGACCCCGACATAATCCTCCTATCCCTCAGGGGCATATAGACACGACATAAGTCCCCCTATCACCTTTCCAAAAAGGGCAGTATGGGCCAGACATAAGTCCCCCTATCACCTACAGGGAATATACCCAGACATAAAGCCCTTTCCTTTTCACCTACGGGCATATAAACACAGCTTAATCCCTCCTATCCCTCAGGGCAGTATAGACCAGACTAAGTCCCTCCTATCCCCTTCAGGGCATTAAAACACAGACATAAGTCCCCTCCTTTTTCAAAAACCCAGGGAAATATAGACCCGCCCATAATCCCCCCTATCACCATGGGGCAGTATGACCGGGACAAATTCCCTCCTATCCCTACAGGGCAGTAGGGGACCAACATAAGTCCCTCCTATCAACAACGGGGAAAAAAAACAAGTATAGACCCCAGACAAAGTCCCCTCCTATCACCTCAGGGCCCAGTATGGGAACAAAACTTTTAAAGTCCCTCCTATCCCCTTACAGGGCGTATAGCAGGGGAACCATAATTTTCCCCTCCTATCACCCCTAGGGGGGCAGTAAAAACACAGACATAACCCCTCCTATCACCTACAGGGCAGTATGGGACACAGACAAAAGGTCCCCCCCTTTTCCCTACAGGGCAGTTTAGACACAGACAAAAGGGTCCCTCCTATCACCTCGGGCATTTTAGACCAACAAAAAGCCCCTTCCTTTTTCACCTAAGGGGGGCAAGTATGGGACCCGACATAATCCCTCCAAATTCACCTCCCAGGGTTTAATTGAAAACAGAAATAAGCCCCTCCTATCACCTACGGGGCAGTATAGAACACGACTTTAAGCCCCTCCTATCCCCAACGGGGGCAGTATAAGCCCACAGACAAAAATTTCCCTCCTATCCCCAAACAGGGCATATGCCACAGACAAAAAGTCCCTCCTATCAAAAAACAGGGCAGTATAAACCCACAGACATAAGTCCCCCTCCTTATCACCTACGGGGGCGTATAGACACAACTTAAGCCCCTCCTATCACCTACAGGGGAAATATAGACACAGACGTAATTCCCTTTTCCACCCAACAACGGGGCAGTAAAACCCAGCAAAAATTCCCTCCTATCACCTAAGGGGGCAGAAATAACACAGACATAAGCCCCTCCTATCACCTACGGGGCAGTATAGACACAGACTAAGTCCCCCCTTTATAAACCTACAGGGCAGTATAGACAAGACTAAGTCCCTCCTTTTCACCTACGGGGCGGGAAAGACCCAGACATAATCCCTCCTTTTCCCTACAGGGGGCAGTATGGGACACAGACATAAGGTCCCCCTCCTTCCCCTTTACAGGGCAATATAGACCCCCAGACATTCAGCCCCTCCTATCAACAAAAAGGGCGTATGGGACACAGACTTTTAAGTCCCTCCAAATAAACCTACGGGGCATATAGACACGACATAAGCCCCCCAATCACCTACGGGCGGGTATAGACAAGCCAATAAGCCCCTCCTATCCCCTTTTTACGGGGGCAGTTTTAGCCCGAAAAAAATAAGTCCCTCCTACCCCCTTTACGGGCAGTAAAAAGACACAGACATAAAGTCCCCCTATCACCTACTGGAAAAGTATAGACTCGACAAAAATCCCTTTTTATCACCTACGGGGCAGTTGCCCCCAGACATAAATTTCCCGTCCTATCAAAAACCCGGGGGCAGTATAAACACAGACATAAGTCCCTCCTATCCCCTACAGGGCAGTAAAACCCACGGGACATAATCCCCCTCCATCACCTAAGGGCATTTAAAACACAGACATAATTTCCCTCCTATCACCTACGGGGGCAGTATAGACCAGACTGTCCCTCCCTATCCCCCTACGGGGCAGTATGGAACACCAGACATAAGTCCCTCCTATCACCTAAAAGGGCAGTATGACACAGACAAAGTCCCATCCAAATCAAAAAGGGGGGCAGTATAGCACAGACAAAAATTCCCCCCTTTTCACCTACGGGGGCGTATAAAACACGCATAATTCCCCCCTATACCTACAGGGAAAGTTAGACACGACATAAGTCCCTCCTATCACCTACGGGGGGCATATAGACAGGGGACATAAGTCCCCTATCACCTTACGGGGCAGTATGGGACACAGACTAAGTCCCCCCCTTTCACCTACGGGTGGGGATTAAGACACAGACATAAGTCCCTCTATCCCCTAAAAGGGCAGTATAGAAAACAGCCCTAACCCCTTCCTTTTCACCTACGGGGGCGTTTTGACACAGCCCATAATCCCTCTTTTCACCTTTACAGGGCAGTAAAAAGACACAGACATAACCCCCTCCTATAAATCCCAGGGGCGTATGGGACCAGACTTAACCCCTCCTATCACCTACAGGGGCGAAATAACACAGACATAAGCCCCTTTCCTTTAATCCCCAAACCCGCCTTTATCCCTTTCTTCTACATTCCCACGCATCTTTTTTTCCCAAAGGGGCCTTTTTTAAAAACCCTTTTAGTTATTTTTTTACAAATTTTCCCTTTCCTCTCTCCATTATCCCATCAGTCCTAGCAAATTTAAGGATTCCCCCATCCACCTCGTGTACCCTTTCCTATCCCCTTAAACCGTCCCCTATCACTCCTAATATGGACTGTATCAGCCTCCTCCTCCCCGGGGCGCCTTTTCTGTCACACTCTATTATCATGTGTTAAATTTTCCCTTGTTCCTCTACACCCGGCTCCCGGCCTGGTCCTCCCCTTTTCCCCCACTCCTAGCCTTCCCCTCTAGCGTTCCTTTTCCCTTGGGGTTTTTCCCCAAACGTCTGCTTCCCCAATAAACCTTTGCAGGGCCAGTCAAGGCCTCGGGCTTCCCTTCCACAGACCTTTAACTGGATTTAAACCCCCCAAACCTGCTCTTCCAAACCTCGCTAGTCCATTGTTTTCTTTTCTTATCTTCACCCCCCTTTGGTTTTTTTCCCCATGTCCCTTTTTTTCTACTACTAGTGTTTTCCCTCCTTTTCCCCTCCCCAAATTTCCCTTTTCCCATTTTGAGCTTGCCCCAAAACCCCTTTCAGGATCTGTTTCCCCTCCATCTACCCTTAAATTTAAGCCCCCTTTTTCTATTTTTTTCCAGGAGGTTAATTTTTCCCTTTTTTAAAAATCTTTTCCCTGTGGTGCCCCCACCCCTTTATCTCCCCGATTTTGGCCTCCCCCCCTTGGCTTTTTGGGGCTCCTAATCCCCTTTCAAACCCAAAAAAAAAAAAAAAATAATGTTCTGTGTCCCCCTCGGGTTTTTTTTAGAAATGCCCTCCCCCCCGAAAATTTGGTTTTATCTCAGCCCCAAAACAAGCAATATGGCACTGCCTTTCCCTTTTCCCAAAAGACTCCTCCCTATTTTCCTATTTTTTAAATTTGCCCCTTCTTCCCCCTTTAAACTGGCCTCCCTTTCTTCCTCCTTACCCTTTCCCTCTTAGTGGTCCTTTGTCTTTTTTCTCAATTTCCTTTCCCTTTTACTTACTTCCAGTCCTAACTTGTATACCCCAAGCTGGCCACAAAATACTGGAATGTATTTAAATACTATTTACAAAATAAAAATGGGAGAAAGGGTTTTTAAAATACAAAATTTACTAAACTTTAAACGTATGTTTTTAAAATACTAAACAAAATATCAATTGTACTTAAATCCCTTTTGTAAATATTTTTTAAAATTTTCCCAAAAATTTTTTAACCAGGGTCCAAAAAAATTTATTTCCATAGTTTTTGGGGTTTCCTTAAAAATGTCCTTCTCAGGCCCAAAATTTCCCTTCATCCGAACTTTTTCCCCTTTGGCAATGGGAAACCGGGGCCCACTGTGACATCGGGCGGGGCCAGGTAGGGGGGGCGGGTTTAGGGGGGGGGGGGCCAAATTTTAAACTGGCCCCCCCCCCCCAAAAAAAAAGGGGTTTTATTTTAAAAATTTTTTATTTTAAAATTTGTTTTTTAAAATTTACAATGTTTAAAAATATCCATAAAAGTATTTAAATACATGAAAACCAAATGTATTTATAAATTATTTTTTATATACACAAATGTTTTTTAAAATACGTTTTTTAAAATAAATTGTATTTAAATAAAAATTTGGGTATTTAAATAAAATTGTATTTAAATACAATTGTTTTTAAAATACGGGCCCCAAAGCTCTGTGTATACCCATCAACCACCTCTAAATGTTTTCCCTAGAACCCACTACCCCTCCTGCGGTTAACTCCTTTCCGCTTCCCCTCTTCCTCACTGAACCTAATTTTTCCTTTCCCGGGGTCCTAACTTTTGCTATTCCAAAACAACCCCCCCATTCTTCCTTCCTCTCTTTCTTTGAAACGTTTTTAAAATCGTTTTGCATAGGTTTAAACATTTTAGTTTTCTATTCCCACTCTACTGACTGACCCTCATTTATCCGTTCCTTCATGTAGAGGGTTGAAGAGGGGTTGGGAAGATTTAAAAACTCCCTGCCGGACTCCTATGTTATTCTTCATCCATCCTGTGCTGATATCTCCTAGTGTGAACTTTACCTCATTTTCCTTATACAACTCCCTAATTACCTGCACCACCTTATCATCTACTCCTAGGTGTGCCAAGAGTCTCATTTATTTTCCTCTATCAACCTAGTCGTATGCTTTCTCAATATCTATAAATACCAGGTACAGTTCCTCATCTCCCCTCCGGCTCCTTTCTATGATTTCCTTTATCACCAACAAGTTTTCTAAACCTCCTCTACCTTTCCTGAACCCATTTTGCTCTAGCTTCTCCCAGCACCTTATCTTCCTCCAGCCAGTCCCGCAGTTCACCATGGATCTACCTGAGCGTAACCTAAGGAAACCTCACCTGACGTGTTCAAGAGTAAACTCCACATACTCTTGCAGAAAACGGGTATATGCCTCCTGGCTCGCCCCGCAAACATCCCGCTCAGCCTCGCACTGCCGTAGTATTGATTTTTTATATTTGTATTATCATATGTGTTAAGGTTTGCTGTATCAAGCCTGCCATATCTCGTTTACTACCTTATGAAGGACTAATCTTTTGTCCTGTACGTCTTCTACTAACCTTCAACCTCTTGGCAAACTGTTACTTTGGTCAAATCACGGACAAAACTTATCTGACATGAATAACTATAACCAAAGACACTCTACAACAAGATACCTCACTCACGGTCCCTCCAATGCAACTTCTGTTATCCGCCGACGGTGGCGCCGCCGTGCGGCAGGTGTTGTACCAGCCTGTTGGCCTTGCTGGCACTTGCTGCATAGGACCAAAGAATATTTACTTCAACTCTTCGCCATTTAAAACTTTGCGAGTCAACATTTACCATGAAACATATCAATAGAAACGCAATTTTATTAGCTTTCCATTGATATATTTCGTTTTCTGATAAATGAATTACACCAAGCATACATTACCGTTACTAAATAAATAACATCATCAATCGGGTAATTTTCCCGATTGATCATGTTATTTATTCACTTATATATTTCGTTTTCTGATAAATGAGTTAGCACCATGCATAAATTAGCGTTAACTAAATAAATAACATTATCAATTGGGAAAATTACCCGATTGATGATGTTATTAATTTAGTTGACGGTAATGTATGCATGGTTCTAATTCATTTATCAGAAAACGAAATATATCAATGGAAAGCTAATAAAATTGCGTTTCTATTGATAGGTTTCATGGTAAATGTTGACTCTCAAAGTTTTAAATGGCGAAAAGTTGAAGTGAATAATAAGTTCATGCATATTTCTTCAGTCTCGTAATGGCATTTCTTTAGCGTATTTTACTGTTTTTTATTTGATAATATTATAGAACAAACATTTAAAAAGATAACAGTATATCATATATACTGATAAACCATAGTCCATATTATTTTCATTGATAGTCATATGCAGCAAATGAATGGGCCAGCAGACTGGTTAACTCCTGCTGCACGGCGGAGGTCGATTTCATGCCCACCACATGGCACCCCGGAGTGAGGCATCTTGTTGTAGAATGTCTTTGCTATAACACTGCCGCCGCCATTCACGCAGCCCAGCAGCCTTTCCCAGGGTGACAGGGTGACAGGACGGTGGTGGGTGGGTTGGCGGGGATTCGCTCTCGCTCTCTCTCTTTCTCCACTAAAATTGCTACAAAGTCAAAGGTTTTATAAACTTGTGTGTGTGTGTGTGTGTTGTGTGTGTGTGTGTTTGTGTGGTGTGTGTGTGTGTGTGTGTGTGTGTGGGGTAGGCCGGGGGTGGGGAGGGGAGTGGTGAGTGAGGTCGGGTCAGGGCGGGGGCCCCCGGCCACAGGTGCGTGTAGGTGGGTGGGGGGTATCCTCGTGAGGCTCGGGAAATTTTAGAATAGGCTGTGATACAAAATAGTCGTTTTCTCGCACCACTGAAACTGCCGTCACTAAGCTGCGCGTGGTTTAACCTAGAGTGCCCTTTTAATCTTGACATGGAGTTTCGTACACAGGTCTTGTTAGTTTGTTTCGTACCCCGATTTTGAGTTTTTTTGTACATACCTGGTGTCGTTTCGTAACTCTAGTAGTCAAGTTCAACTCTGAGCTGAGTGTACGAAACAACTATGGTTTCATATAGACTACGAAACAACTTTGTGGTGTACAATCTACTGGTGTACGAAACCACTTGTGTACGAACTGACTGCACGCCTTTCCAGGGCCGCGGCGGCTCAGTGCTCACTAGGGTCTCTCCTATAAAGGTACCCAGTGCTCAGCCCCCCCTCAGGTTAGGTTAGAGTAAGGTTGCGTTAGTTTAGTTTTATTGGTGAACTATATCTCTCTGGTATATTTTGATGTGTTTACGAACACTCAGAAGTTTGTTTTTCTTGGAAATCACTAGCTTTTCAGAGGTGAGGTCCAGGGGGTAAAAAAAAAACAACAACAACTAGTGATTACCAAGAAAAACAAACATCAGATTCTTTGAAAAAACATCAAAATCTATCAGAAAAATAGTTTCCATCTGAAAGAGGAGAGGCTGATAAAACGACTCTTTACCTCATAGGTAGCCTGTGTTACTAAAACAACCTTCAGGTCTGACCTGGTAAATGCTACCGTAGATAACAGTCAAGTCGCCACCTGCAGTCATGTCGCCAGCCGCCAAATATTACGAATTATAGCATCCCTACTGATTTTTATGTGCCACTGAAGATGATACACAGTATTTTATATCATGACTGTATAATCTACCCTGTTTCAGCACTTAGGCTGGGCCAAAAAAAACAAGTTGTTCAGAATTTAATGTAAGTTTCCTAAAAGTTGTGAGCGAGTGTCAGGAACACAAAAATGTAAATTTGGTAAAAAAAAATTGACGTCTTACGGTAAGACAGTCTGTTACCGTGGAAACCATTACCGACAACTACACAAAATGCCTAAAATAATTATTTATCATGCTTTGAATGACCCTCAGAGATGCTGCTGGTACCAAATGATGCAGAATTGAAAGCCAAAAGATGATATGACAACTAGACAGTGGGTGTGATACAATTCAATAAAAAATTTGCAAAAAACTCATTTTTGTTTCAGATTTTGTGTATAAAATTCAAACTTTATGTAATAATAGGCATATTTGTTTTCTAATTGCTGGTCCTCACTTCTAAAGGCATGAATACCAAAACCAAGACCTTGCTGTGGCTCTTTGACAAGTGTCCCCCCATCTTCAGTGTCCCAGGAACCATGGATTCACTGGCCCTTATCCACCAACAGGGGAAACAGGTTCTTCTTCAGTACCATGGGTATCATAAACAACTGCAGCAAGCCAGCCATCTTCAGTCTAGCGCATTGGATGCCGCCAGACTTGTAACAAAGGACTTGCAGGACTGGTGGGTAAATACTGGTATTACCCTTAAATCGTGGCAAGCGATAGAGCAGATGATCCTTACAGATATTGAGGAGTACAAACTAAGGAAGAGTAAGAGGAATAGGACAACAGATACAGAGACCAAGAGAAAGGGAGGAGTTTTTGGCAAACACGAGGCAGACATTTTGGATTGTTCAACCCGAGTTTGAGAAGAGACTGGCAGCAAAACAACAGCTGGAGAAGCAAGACCGACAGAAAAGGAAGACTGGTTGTACCGGAAGGTGTACGTGGGGTTACTCGCACCGCAACTCTGGGCCCACGCTATCAGAAACTAGCAAAAGGCAGAAGCGCAAGTTTCTTGATCAGCAGGCAGCGCAGGAGAGAAAAGCTAAGGATTGTCTACGCTCTGCCACTGCTGCCCATAGTGCAGATGCCGTAGAAGAAAGTCACGACCCTGAGTCTGAAGATTCCACTGAGATACCAAATGCACACTGTTTCTTGTGTCACTCCCTAAGGTCAGCAAGAAGATGGAAAGTGTTCCTATGGAGGCCTGCTTCATTGCTGACAAGTACGCAATCTCGAATAGGGCGGTGACAGAACTGGTTTGCTGCCTTTCGTAAAGATGGAGGGAAGAACCTTGAGGAGTACAACCTGTCTGTGAACACAACGGGAAGGAGGAGACAGTCTGCAAGGCTTGAGAAGGCGGCAGATATTACTAAGTGGCAACTTGGCGATATCACTTCCAAGATGTATGCACTACACTGGGATGGAAGCTGATCAAGTCCCTAATGCATGTGGGCAAGGACATGGAACGAGTGGCGGTGATACTGACAGGGACGGATGGCCAGAAGTTCTACTATCAATTGTTGGGATGGAAGGGAGGTCAACTGCTGAAAATGAGGCAGCAAAGATTATTCAGGTGATTATTCAGTATTATTTTGTATTTTTTGTATTATTAACTCACTCACATTTGTTATCGTTATTTATTCCACTCGCATAATCGACTCAGCTTCGCTTCGTTGATTACTGATCGTGTAATAAATAACGATAACAAATGCTCGTTCATTGATTAACTGTATATTAGCGTGTGTTAGTCACCTTATTCTATTATTTTCTTTCCAGGTCCTCATGACCATCCACTGGACACATCCCGGATAGGTGCTCTTGTCTTTGATACAACTGCAGTGAACTCTGGGGTCTGGAGTGGAGTCGTCGTAAGACTGGAGACAGAGTTTGGTAGAAGTCTTCTGCAACTGGCATGTAGACCCACATCCATGAGTTGAAATTGGGGGGGGATCTTGCTCAATTGTGTATGGCCCAACCACAGGACCCAATGAACAGCTGTTCAAGCGACTGGTGAACAATTGGAGCGAATTGAACCACAACAACTACACATTGGTCGAGGTGACTGCTCCACAAAGAGAGTTGACGGGCTATATACATAACACCTCACCTTCCTTCAGACATGGATCGAGAACAGCACCAAGGAGACACTTCGACATGACTACCTGGAGCTGGCAGAACTAACACTGCTGTTTCTTGGAGGGACCGTCCCCTGCCGGTCGGAGATCCATCACCATCAAAGCGCCTGGGGCATTCCATCACGCCCGTTGGATTAGCAGACTTTGTACACGTTTAAGGTGGCACTCTTTCGATGCCAGCTTGGGGATGTATATGCACCCGAAGAATTGGAAGACATCACCAGTCTTGCTGTATTCTTGGCAATCTTCTACACGAAAGCATGGTTAACGTGCACGAGTGCTGCCGATGCACCATCGAATGACCTGGCACTAATGAAGAACCTCCTCAAGGCAGAGGCCAGTATCAGCAAGGACCCAATGAAGTGGCCTGCCAAATTTCTCTCCTTTGTCGTTCCGGCCAGACAGAAGCTACAAAACCATTTGTGGTATCTCTCAGAGAGATTGGTCTCTTTGGCACTTTCTCGGACCGAACATCATCTGACAAACAGACGATGAGAAAGGCTATGCTGAGGTACCATGACGCGACAGACAGTCCACAGACAAGAAAACAGGAGATGCCAGCCTCACATCAATTGGGCAGTAAAGCCCTCAAAGACTTCATTGGACATGACTCTTGGAGCATGTTTGAGCTCTTGGGTATTGACTCCAGCTTTGTCAAGCTCCCCGTTGCACAATGGACCACCTCGGACAACTACCGTCATGGCAAGAAAGTTGTGGCCAACCTCCCCTGTTGTCAATGACGCAGCAGAGCGGGCACTAGGACTCGCCACAGATTTGAACACAAACAAGGCCCCCAAATCTGAAGAGCAGCTCCAGGCACTATACAGGTTGTGAAGGGTGTCCGAGAGAAGCTGCATGGACTGGCAAAGTCAACTGAGGTTGTGACAAAAAAGTCACTGGCCTCCATTTCGTACAGTTGGGACTAATATGAGTGTGTATTGTATGAGTGTGTATTGTGTACTGATCTTACTTAGAAGTAATTGACTTCCATTGGTAGATTTCGGGATAACTAATTTTTATTTTGTTCAATAATTGACCATAAATGTGAAGAAAATGTGTTTTTTTATTTAAAAGTGGAATTAATTGTTTCACAGACATTGTGTATATGTTCTATGCTCTTTGGCTGTCTTTTCTGCATATTTTGGTACCAACATGAACCCTGACGGTCATTCACAGCCTGAGAAATCATCAATTTAGTCAATTTGTTGTCTTGCCGGAAACGGTTGCTATGGTAACGGACTGTCTGACCGTAAGATGTCATTTAAAAATAAAAATTTTATCATGGGTTTGTTCCTGATACCCAATCACAACTTTTAGGTGACTTACAACCTTGTAGTATAAATTCTTGAAAATAACCCCTTTTCTGGCCCAGCCTATTCAGCACTGTTTTATCCTTTGTATCTGCAAATATAACTGTTGCGCATTTTGCTTCTCAAGTTTTTCTTGGCGCGACAACAGACAGTAGCTCATCACCTTTCGGGCGACAGGACACAAGACTTGCCAGATCTTTCAAACTTGTATAGAATTTGTTTTCACGTTGGCAGAGGAATTTTTTTATATCCAAGCATCTTCCCAGCTAATATATATAGCGACTTGTTTTACTTTACCTCTAATTTCCCTGAATTCCCCAGAGTGGCGACTCAACTGTTGGGTTAAAATACTAGCTGGCGACTTTACTGTAGTAGGTATAACAACGTCGCCACTCGGTTCTATTTCTATAATTTGTTCATTTATAGCCCTAATATGACGCAGATGAAGACACAAAATGACAGACTTTCCAGATAGCCTCTTCTAACTTTCCTGAAATCATGGATGTAGAAATGTAAGTATTAACGCCACCACACGTCTGTAAATAACAAAGAAACGTTGTCCTGGCGACTTTACAGTAAAAGCCTTATAACTCGGCACTGTATAACTCGGAATTTGATATAACTCGGCATGGCAAAGTTGATAATTTTTTTTTTTTTTTTTTTTTTCATCTACAGCAGTGTTGGCAGTGAGCTCCAGGGGTGGGAGGGTAGGCCCTGGAGGCTCACTCGAGGGCTGTGATAGTTGGCGCTCGCCCGTGGTGGCGCAGGCAGGATTCTTATAGTGACGCCTGTGATTAGAGGCTCATGCCGCCCCCTGTGTCCTCCCAGGCACTCGCAGTCGAAGGTAGAGTTAATGGACAGGGCATAGTGTTGCAGTAATTAAATGCTCAAGTGATGTAAAATTAAGTTGTACAGGTACAGTACTGTATACAATACAGTACAGAGTTGTGATTATAAAGTGATTAAAGTGATACCAGTGTTAAAATGTGACTGAGTCCCCCTAACATCTTCTACATGTTACAACA
This sequence comes from Chionoecetes opilio, assembly GCA_016584305.1. Classification (NCBI taxonomy): domain Eukaryota; kingdom Metazoa; phylum Arthropoda; class Malacostraca; order Decapoda; family Majidae; genus Chionoecetes; species Chionoecetes opilio. Next base: position 31,614 of record JACEEZ010013168.1, read on the forward strand.
AGGCTGCCCTCTCCTTGTATTACATGCCTGCTGCTACCCGTTCACTGGTAAGTGTAGTTTTTATGCTTTTACAGTACTGTATTTTTTTTTTTTTTTTTTTTTTTTTTTTTATAACCCATATCAGAGGAGGACATTGCATAGCTCGGCAAGGGCCAGAGCCCCTATCGTGCCGAGTTATAAGGCTTTTACTGTACTGTTATCTACGGTAGAGTCCTTTCCCGCCCTTATTGGTGGTTTTATTTCCTCCAGACCTTCACAGATCCCTTCAGATACCTCTAACACGTAATTATAAAGTGGGGGAAAGATTAAAAAATATAAGAAAAATTACTAACCTAACCTCCATATAACCTAGCCTGGTAAAATTCTAGTCCTTCCCCGCCCTTAGATCTCGTTAGGTTATTTTCAAGGTTAGGTTAGTAATATTATTTTGGGGGTTCCAGGGGGGGAAGGGGGGTTGCAGGGGGCATCGCTCCCCCATTCTATAATTAGTGTTTGAGCAGGTGAACCTAACCAACCTCATCCGTAAAATAACCTGACGTGTTCAAGAGTAAACTCCACATACTCTTCAAGAAAACGGGTATATGCCTCCCGGCTCGCCCCGCAAACATCCCGCTCAGCCTCGCACTGCCGTAGTATTGATTTTTTATATTTGTATTATCATATGTGGTTAAGGTTTGCTGTATCAAGCCTGCCATATCTCGTTTACTACCTTATGAAGGACTAATCTTTTGTCCTGTACGTCTTCTACTAACCTTCAAACCTCTTGGCAAACTGTTACTTTGGTCAAAATCACGGACAAAACTTATCTGACATGAATAACTATAACACTGCCGCCGCCATTCACGCAGCCCAGCAGCGCGCCTTTCCCAGGGTGACAGGGAGTTTCGTACACAAGTTGTTTCGTATACAGGTTTTGTTAGTTGTTTCGTACACTGATTTTAAGTTTTTTCGTACATACCTAGTGTCGTTTCGTAACTCTAGTAGTCAAGTTCAATTCTGAGCTGAGTGTACGAAACGACTATGGTTTCATATAGACTACGAAACAACTTTTTGGTGTACGAATCTACTGGTGTACGAAACCACTTGTGTACGAACTGACTGCACGCCTTTCCCAGGCCCGCGGCGAGCTCAGTGCTCACTAGGGTCTCTCTTATAAAGGTACCCCAGTGCTCACCCCCCCCCCTCAGGTTAGGTTAGGGTAATAGTTTTTCAGCGGTGAGGTCAAGGGGGTAAAAAATAAAAATAGTGCTTACCAAGAAAAACAAACATCAGATTATTTGAAAACACATCAAAATCGATCATAAATATAAAATTTCATCTGAAAGAGGAGAGGGCTGATAAAACGACTCTTTACCTCATAGCTGTGTTACTAAAACCAGCTTCATGCCTGACCTGGTAAATGCTAGAGTCCTTTCCCGCCCTTATTGGTGGTTTTATTTCCTCCAGACCTTCACAGATCCCTTCAGATACCTCTAACACGTAATTATAAAGTGGTGGAAAGATTAAAAAAAATATGAAAAATTACTAACCTAACCTCCATATAACCTAACCTGGTAAAAAAATTGTTATAATGGACGAGGACTTCGCGGTCGTTTTCAGAGACACCGACTATTTTGTCCTGGCCTACAATAGGTGCTTTTTGTAATGGAGATAGTTTTATTCTGCACATACCTATAATTTATATATAAAAAAAAAAAAAAAAAAAAAAAAATCACCGAATTTTATGGTACCGTTTCCATTAAAAACACTGAATCTCCATCAGAAAAAGCACTAAAACTTGGCCGGGAAAAATTTGTCAGGGTCTTATAGGTTTTAATGAAACCTATAAGATTAGGTTAGGTATACTTTGTGGTTAAGGTTAGGTTAGGTTTCATTAAAACCTATAAGGTTAGGTTAAGTTTTATTAAAGCCTATAAGGTTAGGTTAGGTTTCATTAAAACCTATAAGGTTAGGTTAAGTTTTATTAAAACCTATAAGGTTAGGTTAGGTTTCATTAAAACCTATAAGGTTAGGTTAGGTTTCATTAAAACCTATAAGGTTAGGTTAGGTTTCATTAAAACCTATAAGGTTAGGTTAAGTTTTATTAAAACCTATAAGGTTAGGTTAGGTTTCATTAAAACCTATAAGACAATGACAAATTTTTCCCGGCCAAGTTTTAGTGCTTTTTCTGATGGAGATTCAGTGTTTTTAATGGAAACGGTACCATAAAATTCGGTGATGATTTTTTTATGTATTTTTTTTTATGGGTTTTGCGCAAAATAAAACTATCTCCATTAGAAAAAGCACCTATTGTAGGCCGGGACAAAATAGTGGGTGTCTCTGAAAAACGACCGCAAGTCCTCGCCTTATTAAAAAAAAAATTTAAGTCCTTCCCCGCCCTTAGGTCCGTTGGGTTTTTTGAAAGGGTTGGGTTAGTAAAATTTTTTTGGGGTTCAGGAGGGGGTCATTAAGGGGGGGGGGGGGGGTTTTTGAAGGGGGCATCGCCCCCCCTTCTATAATTAGTTTTAGGGTATCTGAAGGGACTTTTAGGTTGGGGGAAAAAAAAACGGGTAAAATCTGGGTTTTTGCCCAACCCCCCATTTCCCCAAAAAAGTCAAGACCTGGGGGAACGGGGGGTTTTTGGGGGGGAAAACAAATTTATTATGCGTCGGAAACAGGGAATTTAAGATTGTGGGGGGGGGTAAAATTCCCTAGATCTAGGGCATTGCCTTTTATCTAGAGAAAAATTTTCCTAATCAAAAAATTTAAACCCAAACCCAGCGGGGGGCTTTACCCCCGTAACCCAACCTAAACCCCCAAAACTAAACCAAACCTAGCCTAACCAAATCTAAAACCCACCCTAACCTAAAAAAACGGTTTTAAGGACGAAGGGGTTTTGCGGTCGTTTTTTAGAGACACCGACTATTTTTTCTTGGGGCCGGTGCCAAGGGCAAATGGGGCTTTTTCTAATGGATGTTTTATTTTGCGCATACCCTAAAAAAAAATTTAAAAAAGTTACTTTTGGTTTAAAGGGTTTGGGGAAGGTTTTTATTAAAACCTAAAGTTAGGGTGGTTTTTTTTTTTTTGTTTTTTTTTTTTTTTTTCGCAAATTAAAAAAATTACCTACCTAAACCCAACCTTAACCCCAAAAATATACTTTTTTTTCTTTTTTTTTTTTGGTTTGCGCAAAATAAAATTTTCACCCTTTTGAAAAAACACCCATTTAGCCAAAAAAAATAGTCGGGGTTCTTGAAAACGACCGTGAAACCCTCCCATTATAACCCCCTTTGGGGCCTAGTGTAAAAAAAACAATAAGTAAATTAACGTCTGAACGTCACAAAAGTCAATTCGGGGCAATTCCCCTTCCCCCCCCATCACCAAAAACCCCAAAAAAACAAAAAAAAAAGATAATTCCACAGAAAACCCCCCAAAACACCCTGAAAAAGGAGCTCCAAAAACGTCTTTAAAACCCTTAAAAAGACCCTTAATTTAAAAGGTAAAAAAAGGTTAATCGCGCTATAAAGGGGTGGGAGTGTATGATAGTACTACTGTTAGGTATTTTGGTGTCTTCGAGATAATCGCTCTCGTCCAAAATTTTAACTATTGCCCACGTCCATTTGTTGTGGGTCGGCCCTCTTGGTGGCTGTGGGAAGGGGCGAGCACGACCGAGTTTGACTTTTTTCCGTCGTCTGTCTGTCTCCCCCCTGTCTTTGTTTCTCTCTCTGTCTGTCTTCTGTCTGTTTGTCTGCTCTCTCCCTCTTTCTTTTTCTCTCTCTGTCTGTCTGTCTGTCCCCGTCTGTCTGTTGTCTGCCCGTCTTGTCTGTCGTCTGCTCCTCTCTGTGTCTGTCGTCTTCCTCCTCTGTTCTGTCTGTTGTCTCTCCCTGTCTGACTGTCTGTCTGTCTCTCTCTCTCTCTCTTCTCTCTCTAGCTCCGATCTCTGTCTGTCTGTCTGTCTTCCCCGTCTTCTGTCGTCTTCCCTGTCTGCCCGTCTGTCGTCTCTCTCTGTCTGTTGTCTGTTGCCGTTTCTCTCTCTCTCTGTCTGTCTCTCCGCTTGTATGTTGTCTCTCTCTCTCGTCTGATGTCTGTCTCTTCTCTCGTCGTCTGTCTGTCTCTCTCGCTCGTTGTCTGTCTCTCTCTCTCAGCTTTTCCTCCTGTCGTCTGTCTGTCTCTTTCTTGTGTCTGTCTGTCTGTCTCCTCTCTCTCGTCTGTCTGTCTGTCTTCTCTCTGTCTGTTGTTGTCTGTCTTTTCTTTGTCTGCTGTTGCTCTCTCTCCTCTCTGTCTGTCTGTTGTCTGTCTTTTTCTGTCTTTTTTTCCCCGTCTGTTTTTCTCC